>VCRD01000221.1:2844-68442 GCA_006783055.1 Trinorchestia longiramus
CTTTAATGTGAAATCTGTGTATCAATAATTCTATTAACTTACCACATACATTTTGAACGTTTGCGGTGGATAAGTTTCTTACTCATTTTACGTCTAAACGTCAATACACAGGTGCAACACAAATAAATTAGCGCGGGGTATGTTGCTAAAGATCTGGATTATGTGTGTGACTTGAAGTTATTTGTGTTAGCTCTAAATTTTGCTTTCGTGGCAACCTGATAGTCAAACTCACTTCGATACTAGTAACTTTTTCCGAGACTACTTTTTCTGATCTCGTTTTATAGGTTGTTGCTATCAGAGTTCTGTGACGTCATCTATGTTTACAAACAGGTTTCGAATTCAAAATGAAACAGTTGTGAATTAGTTAGAAATTATTTGAAGTTTATCAGTTTCTTATCAAAAATGATTATAACCGTATGATAAAGGTGGAACTTTTTTGTCATGAAATAGTAATTTTGAATTTATTGTTTGTTGATGAACAGCTGTTGCAATGTTGACAATGAACACTTAGTTGACTAATTTTCCTGTCGTATATTCAATAGCATAATAGGATGATTTTCTAAAGTATTGTAGTCAGATTACATTTAAAATGCTCCAAATTTTGTTACAAAATTCAGTGTTACACTTTCTTATTTGAGTCCAAAATTATTTTTGACTGGGATGTTTACAGTGTATATTTTTCTGATATTTGAATGCTACACCACTACCACTGTTGAACAATTCACATTACTGAATTATTTTAAAATAGTTTAATGGAACAGATATGGCTGAGGAGAAATAAATAATGTAATGTGAATATAATGGGAAAGCTGTGTTGTTAAGTTAATCATTTAGGAGATATGAGTTTGGTAGTGATGTTTAGATACATATATTTTTTTCTTGACAATAATGTATTTTTCCTGACTACAAAGTCTACTTTCAGAAGCATGTACACAATTGAGGTAACATCCACTGTAGTGAATGCTGCCCTTGATTATGGCTGGGTGAAGTTAAGAAGCATTTGTGACCACATCATTGAAGCATCTCTCTACAATAAAAGGTCAACATGCATTGAGATTTATGCTAGTCATCAAAATCCCACATTGAAGGAAAGGATCTCTCTACAATAAAAGGTCAACATGCATTGAGATTTATGCTAGTCATTAAAATCCCACATCATTGAAGGATCTCTCAACAATAAAAGGTCAACATGCATTATGATTTGTGCTAGTCATTAAAATCCCACATCATTGAAGGATCTCTCTTCAATAAAAGGTCAACATGCATTATGATTTGTGCTAGTCATTAAAATCCCACATCATTGAAGGATCTCTCTTCAATAAAAGGTCAACATGCATTGAGATTTATGCTAGTCATTAAAATCCCACATCATTGAAGGATCTCTCTACAATAAAAGGTCAACATGCATTATGATTTGTGCTAGTCATCAATATGCCACATTCAGAAAAGCTGCTCAATGCACATTCAACACTGAAAGAAATAAGACATGTGGTGTCTTTATGGTTGAGAATGACTTCAACCACATTACTTGTAATAGGAAGACCTAACTGGTGTGTGAAATAAAGGAGGCTTTAAATGGGAGACCTTAACTCAGTGTAAGCAGAGAGCCAGAATTACGATGTGGAGATGCTCTGGGTGGTTTAGTGCAGTGATTTTGTTGTGATTACTTAAGTCTCTAAGCTACCTGATCCATGTTTTCCATAAAATTTATTTTTGGCTAGGAGACTAATTTTTTATCTCTATAGAGAACTGCCAAATTTATTCAGTATTGTCATTAAGGTTGGTGTGAGTGTGATAGACTTTTAATGAGATCCTTTATTCAATGACTTTGTTAAATATCTCTCTGTGTATAGCCTAGATTTAAAAACACCTATTTTTTTGAACAATTATAGATCCTAAAATTCTGCATTCCTCTGGTGAGTTGAATTTGGTGTGATCACTTGTACTGCAATAGAAAAAAGTTTATCTGACATTGTAGTAATATAAAAATAGATGACATGACATTAGTGCACAGTTACTAGGTAAGTATACTAGAGAGAAAAAACTCAAAAAAGAAACTGCATAAATTGATGCTTGAGTAATAAGAATTTATTATTAGTGACATTGATTGTTTAATTAATACATGAGACATAAGCCTACACATACATATATATAAAAATACTTTCTATTTGATGCCTGCTATCAAAAGAATGTTGAAAACACAGAGAAAAACTAAACACTATTTATTCTAAGTCATGGGTAAAGCCAATGTAAAGTGTGAATGGATTGTACTGTTAAGACAAATAAATTAAATCCCTAATCAACTGATGAGTTAAATATAGTGTTAATAATTGAGGTAGATGTATTTATGCTTGATAAAGCTAGTTGATTAAATTCCTAACTGCTAGAATACTTAGACACTGCACAAGAATAATTAAATACAATATGGAGGTCATTTTACATATTAGCTGTGCAATTTTCTTGATCATATGGCAAATTTTATCACATTGATTGCATGTCAACTATAACACTTGCAAATCTAACACTGATATCTTGTAAATGAAACTTAACAGTTAGAACAGCAAGTTCTAGTCTATTAAACTTAACAGTTAGAACAGCAATTTCTAGTATATGAAACTTGACAGTTAGAACAGCAAGTTCTAGTATATGAAACTTGACAGTTATTAAAGCAAGTTCTAGTATAGTAAATTTAACAGTTAGAACAACAAGTTCTAGTATATGAAACTTAACAGTTATAACAGCAAGTTCTAATATATTAAACTTAACAGTTAGAACAGCAAGTTCTAGTATATGAAACCTAACAGTTAGAACAGCAAGTTCTAGTATATATAACTTAACAGTTAGAACAGCAAGTTCTAGTATATGTAACTTAACAGTTAGAACAGCAAGTTCTAGTGTATGAAACCTAACAGTTAGAACAACAAGTTCTAGTATATGAAACTCAACAGATAGAAAAGTAAGTTGAAAGACTATACTAGCAGTTTCCATCATGGTTGACAGGAAATGTATCACATCATAATGACAACAGGACATGATTGTGGGAAGGCTCATGCTCAGAATTCTTATGAGCCTCTTGCTTCCTAGTAACTGAGGCATCTATTATACAAATTTGTTGCTGAAATTCAGCCATTTTTCTTGACTTTGTTCTATACAAAGTTTAAGTTTTCCTTATGATAAAAATTCCCTGTTTTTAATTGTTTTTATGACAAATTTTCATTTAATGGTGATGTGATGAAGAAAGGATTCTTCTAGTTCTTCATTTCTAGCAACACAAAAAGTTTACACCTCATGCTCATTAGTTTTTCTAATTCTTCTAAATTCTTAAAATGTTAAGGTTTTGTACTGCTTACAATAAACTTGAGCCAAATGAAGAATGACTTTGTGTTAATAGCTTGATGAAGTTCTTTTGATCTTTTGATATACCTACAGTAAAATATGGCATAACTTTCTTTGACTTCACCCATTTAATTGTATATTGTTGTACAGCTGCAAATGTTTTTGTAGGCCTATATATATTTCATTAAATGCTTAAATACTGTGCTTACATTTATATATAATTTTTATTTTCAGAAAAATTGGTGTACTTGTAGGGCTAAAAAAGGGCAATTGGTTTTGTTTGCCTTGCCAATGTAATTTTATATATATATATATATATATATATATTTTTTCATACATTCTATTAAATTTAGAAACTAATATTTAAATCATGTTCACTCTATTTTATGGACTTTATAAATATTTATTCAAGAAAGATGAATACTTTGTTCTTATTTTAGGATTGGATAATGCTGGAAAAACAGTAAGTGTGGGCTACATTGTAAGATTTTATACATTTTTCCAGTCATAAGATGTGCAGGGTTTGGGAATTGAGCTCAAATTTTTATGACATACATGCATATTTACAGGAAGCAGCAATACATATGACACAGCAATACATATGTTGTGTGTGCTAGAATTTTATAGTACCCAACATCTGTATGAATTTTTCTCATGTTTGCACAAGCTGAAATTATGTTTCTCTGAAATTTTCCTGCAGTGAATTGATGTTTGACTATCCATCTCACCTACACAAGTTTTCATTTCCTTCCTGGTATTTGTGACATAAAATATGGATTGGATTATTGAGTAGGATTAAAAGGTCCTCAGCAGCTGCTCACTTGATTCCTTTCAAGAGGGCAGTTTAATTCTCTCTACCTGATATTTAATTATAATCTATGCTATGTTTGTGTATGATTAAAAAACATTTATGAGGTTCTCAAATGGTTGACCATGCCACAGACATATTTAGAAGCAGCCAAAACTCAATTGGTTCGAGGCTACAAAGGTCTACCAGCCAACAAGATCACCAGCACAGTGGGGCAGAATGTGGGTGCCATAACTTACGGGGGCATCAAACTCAATTTCTGGGACTTGGGTGGACAAGAGGAACTGCAGTCTCTGTGGGAAAAGGTGAGCTGTAAGCTTATGATGGATAAACTGTCAACTTACTGTACATCCATTGAATGGTGCTTTTTTTTCTGATATTGACCTTTTGAGATTTGCTTGCTTTTTCAAACCCTGCTGCTATATGTTTAGTTAAACCCACTCCCACTGTTTTCAATTTATTGAAAGATATTCTTATTGATATGGAGTGGTGCATTAAAGTATGTTCATTTCAGTTTATTTGTTGATGTTTTATAAAATGTTGCAAATAAAAACAAGCTAGTAAATCATCAGAAGATTTTCTTTAGAAGCATAGCAGGGCCTGTGTTGATTAGGGAACAGTTCTGTTGTTGTTAAAATTACTGATCATATTGAGCTTTCAATTATTATTCATTAATTTGTGTTAAATTTATATACTCTACATTGATGGACGTGTTGTTAGACTAGTATTGCTTAAGTTTGTCTTACCATTTGTGTTTGTTTTGCAGTATTATGCAGAGTGCCATGCTGTTATTTATGTGGTTGATTCTGCTGACAGAGAGCGGATGGATGAATCCAAGGAAGTGTTTGGTGAGCATATGCAACTGGAAAAAATTCCTCAAATACTTGATTAATTTAACCAATGCTTCAATTTTAATTTCAACTCTGGAAATACATGTTAAAGATTATTTGTGGAAAAACATAGGTTTCCCTGATATTTTCCTGTACATATTGAATATATATGAAACAATGAAGCAATCCATCATAATTAATGAGTAAACACAAGCTCCATATTTGATTTACTGCAAATGCCAATGACTTCCCTTCTATAGTTTATTCAGTGAGTAATCATTTTCTCATAGCTCCTAGGTTAAATTCATGTAATGCTGAACATGTTCATCTTAATATAGAGCTAATTACAAAATACAGAAGTTCCTAACTCATTGAACACGTACCATGAATTTTTTTTGTATGGGTAAATTAGAATAGTGTTGTAGTGAAATCTAGTAAAAAGAGTAAGTCTTGAGCTTCTATTCAATGCTGGCAAAACCTCAAGAGCAAGCAAATTGAGAAATTTTTCTAGGTGTTTCATTACTTTACCTCCTTTGTTATCATAATAATATATGTACTCTTTTACTTTCCCATACATGAAGATATATGCTAATGTAATTATTAATATTTGATACAATTGAATAAATTTGAAATACCAGGCTATACCAGCTTAATATCTTATCACTGTACAGTTACATCGTACTTTTCATCTCTATTCTTGTTCTAAGTTAATCACTCATATTTCAAAGAAGCTTAATCGCCATGTTTCAGTTGGGCCATTCATTCTTTTTCAATTGAAGATTAATTCCCTCCTCCACTTCGAGCAGACCGTATGATCTGCTCAAACAACCTCCAGGGTATCCCGCTGCTGGTGCTTGCCAACAAGCAGGACATTCCAGAATGCATGGGCGTGCGTGAGGTCAGGCCTGTCTTCAACCAGTCCGCCGAGCTCATAGGGCGCCGTGACTGCATGGTCATGCCTGTGTCTGCACTCACAGGGTCAGTCATAGCTAAAGTGTCGTTTCAGATGGTTTTAGTTATGAAGAAACTCAGGCTCTGAATGCTAGTGTTAAATATTTGAACTTGGGTATTCATGGCATGGGACTTTGGTATTCACGGCATGGGACTTGGCTATTGACCCAAGAATGGGCCAAACGGCTCGTTCCTATTGCCTTATTCTATTCTATATCCTGTTGTATTATGGATTCAGTGTTGAATAAACGCAGGATCTGTCTGCTAGTGTTTGAGATGTTCTAAAGACTCTCTCAGGCCTTAGAATCTAAAAAATAATTCAAAATAAAATAAAAATAATTCAAAACCTTCGAATTTGTATTGGTTTGAAGTGTTCCATACGATATCGACAGGCCATTCTGAAAGCCTATCCCCTTAACTGTTTAGAATTGGGGTGCTGCCATCAGTCATATTATTGCAGTTAATATAGTCTTAATTCTCTGTTGTATCACTGGAAGCACTTATCACTGCTTCAACAGGGTTAATTACGGCCTGTGTTGATAAAAGTTAAATATGAAGAAAATACAGTTTTGTACTAATAATGCCTGCCGGAGGGTATGAATGAATTTCTCGCCAATGGTTCGGTTTGTGACTCATAAGGGCGAAAGAAATGTTGAGTTTCTGGCGTCTAATAATTATTTAACTACAAATACAACAGTATTTTGCTTAGTAATTGTAGACTTGCGCATGTATTTCACAAAAGTATTTATTCTCATTTCTTAGTTTGAAATGTAGTTGTATAAGAACTGACACATTATTTAGCGTGTCTCTGATACTTAAACACCTTGGGATCAGCAGAATTCTGAAACTCCCTCCAAAAGAGGTGTGATGCTAGTGTCTGGCCTAGTCGACATGTCTTTTTGTGCTCACTCAGTATTTCCGAGAGGTATAATTTGCCTTCCATCGCTGAATGATCAACGGTTGGTGTAGAATCGTGTTGTGCAGCCAATTCTTTAGATGGACTGGCTTTATTTTCGCATTTTCCTATATTTTTCAGGGGGACAAACCTTCAGATCATGACATTCTGATCCGTCTCTGTGTTTTTTCATCAGTTGAGAGTGTTTGTTTCATATCATTTTATATGGAATTACTGTACTAACCGTGTTTATGAGATAAACTTAAAAAAAGCTTGTTCTACCTGCATTTGCAAAAGCCAATTCAATTTTGGGAGGGGAGGTTGAACCTCAATGCCAAAATTCGTCTATTCTGTGAAGATCTGTCAATGATGAATTTATGTTGGCTCCATTCTCTTTTTAAGGCTTGTCTTCGATTCCATCGCATTGTTCTCAATTGTTAGGTAGAAATAGACATCACACGTAGTTTACGTCTATCAAAGTATAGCTAGTTCAATATGACTTCGCTCAGTTAATAGTATTTATACTGTATTCATGTAACGAATTTGTTCCTACAAAGAACATATTTCTGTGCTTGATTAGTTTAACTTCTATATAATGTGCATCTCGTGTTACAGAGCAGGCGTGGACGAGGGGCTGTCGTGGCTTGTTGACTGCATAAAAAGAAATAGTGAAATACGACCTCCTCATGACCCTGATGACTCGTAGCTATTTTACCCAGATGACTCATGGATTTTTGGAGTTTTGTGCTGGTCGCTCTGTCTCGTTGCCGCAGTTGCTGCAGCTGTTCCAAGTTGTGAGGGTTACCTTGCTGCCTAGAGTTTGATGTGATGCCTGTAATGGAGACTGCTGCAGCGTTATGCTTCTTCTGGTGACCGGGCTGCCGTGGGTCTTGCGTTGTTTTTTAATTTTAAAATATTTATTTTGTTTTGTGTAGCTTACTTGTGCCGTTCAAACAGAATAAAAGAAATCGTTTTGCTCACAAGTTCAGCTAATAAACACTACAATTACGTGTAGAATGTTTCAAATGAACCTGGAAACATTCTAGTTGTGCTGGATAGTAGTTAACCGTTTCATACTCCTAGTATTAATTCTTTTGGAAAACCCCCATATTCTTGAAGACGAAGAGATCCGTGCCATTTGCATTGCTTTTTTGCCCTGGCGATTTTAAAAAAATTGTGCTCCTGATTTATTTTTTTACCTTTGCCGTCTGTTGGCCATTGACTTACGTGTTGTTCATTTCTCGTTCGTGTCTAGTAGGCGAGCAAGCTGGGATATCAAGTCTTGTAAACAGAATAGATGACAATCAAGTGACATTCTTCTATTCTACTGACGGGAGGTATTCTCTATATGATAAAAATAAAGATCATCAAAGGTTTTGCACACTTGGTGAGTAATGTAAGGAAAGTAAATTTTCGCAATATCACTATAAAATATTATTGAGAACTTGGACTTTCAGGATTTTCAGGGTGATCATACTAAACGCACCTCAATCATTTTCATCACACGTGTATGAGCGCCGTAAAATCTTTATTTGCCCTCTTTTCAATGTATTTTAATTGAGTTCTCCACGCATCCTTCACTCCAGTGTCCAGGCTACTCTGCTATTGTAAATAATTTCATATCAGATTCATATTCAATGCATTGGCAATTTCCAACTTCATCAACAGACTTGCTGTTGTCCAACAAAAATAACAGTTCAAAATAACGCTGTTCTCTGCAAGTCATAATCGTGGGTTGGCGCTCGGTTATTTTTCGCGCTTGTACGTGTAGAAAAGTTTTTACACTTCAATCCATGCATGAACTGTTGCGAAAAGCTATGGTTCAGTTTTGTGTTAAACTTCTAATGAATTAGTGTCTACTCACCACGAAAACAGGCACGTATAACGTTGTGCTCCAGTGCAATTAAGCAGTAGAGCGGTCATAATTTAAGTCAAAAGATTAGTGAAAGAGCAGACCTCGTGTCATCAAATCTGTGTGCCCAGCAGCAATAGGACAGAAACACTGTCTAGCGTTGCGTGCAAAATATGCTGGCTTGCCTGTTAAAAGCTTAACTTTAATTGATTGGATTGGCGAGAATTATTGGCGTACCTTCGCATTGGCCCGGCTTTCTCAGGTGTAATATGATGACTTCCTTAATAGTGTGTACGTCTGTTTTTTTCAAGGTAATTTGGCCGTATTTTCAGCGTACTATCATTGTAATTAAATGTTCCTAAGTAACGACTAACTATGCGTTTCCCGGTGACCTCTGGCAAGCTTTGGATGCGACGCTGCCTAATTTTTATTTCCGAGTACAAAATTGCGACCTATTTAATGAACTACTAGTTGTGACTTACCATGTTGTTGTAAACCCATTTCACTAAATTATTAACTTTTTGGTTTAAAAAAATACATTCATATGAAACGCAGACATAGACTATCCAAAAGAAACTATTTCATAGATAACTTCGAAGTCTGCCAGTGTCAATTTTGCGAATGAGCTCTTCAATGAAGCTAAGAATCGCGTTCGACTAGTTGCTCCCCGGAGCAGTTGTCTTGATTCCGTGTTGCATATTCATTATGTGGAGCTGAATCTGCAATATATAGTTTGGATATTTGTAACGCCACTTGTACTGCCCACTGAACTGTTTGTAGGATGGGCACGGTTGGCGAGTGATATCTGTGAAATAATTGTAGCTGGAACAAGGCCGTAACTTTGAGGCTTTTTTTCGGGTTTTCTGCAGTTTTATTTCAGGGTGATGAGGTTCTTGCCCGTTGGCCGGAGATAGGCTAGTGGTCCTCCTAATTAATAAAAGAGCTGAAACTCTTGTGATAACGAAAGTGAAACTGGAGTCTTATGCAGGGGTCGGCAAAGTGGTCGATATCGTGGGGGTCGAGGGTTTATAACATTTCTCTTTATTTTTGGTCATCAAAAATGTCAATAAGGGTTTTATATTTTTTTCACCTATTTGTATGTGTGTGTGCATGGAGGGGGTCGATGTAAATACAAATATCCTATGAAGGTGTTGACGGGCAAAAAAAGTTTGCCGACCCCTGGTCTAGTTCGTTTTCTGATGTTCAAACCTCGGAATTTTGTATACAAGTGTAAATAATTAGATTGTTATTCATGTAGAAATTCTAGTTGAAACGATATGATCGTGAAAATATCTGATGCATTCTTTGTGTTTGTGAGTAGGTCTTGAGTCCTTGAAGAATCTTCATTAGATTTCATCACTTCATGTGTATGTCTCAGTGAACCAGTCTTTTCATCTCAATAATATGCTATCTTAAACTTAGTTTACGTGGACAGCCTACAGATTTACATGCGGACAGAGCTCAATTATTTCAACTGAAACATTGATCTAATATCTCCTGGTTAGTTGGTTGTTAGGTGTTCATGGTAATGGTGTTTTATGATTTCTGTTCTACTGTATGTTGTTTAAAAACTTCAAGTTGCAAAGTTTTGCATTGTCTGAGTTCTAGTTTAAAGTATTGTATCGATTATTTTATTCATTCCTTATTAACTAATTTCTCGTATTACTGATATTTATATGAACAAATATTGTGTTAGTAGTTCTCGTAGTTCGTCATTGATAAATTTTCTCATTCTTTTTATTTCATAAATTGAGGATTTAAGAAAGGAAACTAAAAATATTAAATTTATCTGACCGTTTAGGAATAAACCCTGTGACTTGTTGAAACAATTTAAAAAAAAATGATTACATATAAAGCAAATATGAAATAACATTAATAACCTGTTTGGCAGAGACACTTGCTGGAACGGAGTTGGGCTGTTAGGAGTTACGTTTTTTACGACATGGAAATTATGATAAAATCATCTTTGCTTTGACGTTTAATTTCTTCCTGTTGATTGAAAAATATGTCGTATGTCTTGTTTTGTTATTTAAAGTTTTTAAACACATATAACGTCATTTTTCCTCTTTATAATGGATTGAAGTGTGTCATTGGGCCGCTACTCACCCACATGTACTTGACGGAAAACTACTACTGTTGGTGTAGCAATTTCTGGAAGAAATGTGCAAAATGTCCAGCTTTTTCTTCTTGAATGTTTATACATTTAATTTCACTAATTTCTATTGAAGCTGTGTTCGCTGTGAAGCATGTATTGTTTGTCGTTGTGTTTCTTAATGTATTGTTTCGCTTTGGACTTCAAGTAAAGTACAAAATATTTCATTCTTCTCATGCCTGATTTATACTGGAAATCGACGATCAAATTCGATTCTTAATAATAATACGCAACTTATGAGTAGTACAAATAGTTATCACCTACGTAATTATATTTCTTCTCTTTGTAACCTGCAGAAAGCTTAACAATTATATAGGACGCGTACTAAGTAGGATCAACGAACAAATTGAGTTGTTCCGGTGTACGTTCCTCACTATAGCTTGCATTGGGTGCGATGACGCAGCACAGTGTGAGTACGAGTGCAGTAGTCATGTACGGTCTCGGTCTGTTCACATCCAGACGTCATGTCGGAACTGGCTACTGCAGTCTGATGTTTGTTTCCTGCCAAATAAACAGTGGAAAATTGCACGGGTGTTTATTCTCGTTCGAAACCTCAGTGGCTTCATGGTTAACAGTGCAAATCCATTACTGTGTTGCCAATCATATTTTAGTCGCATTTTATTCTTTCAGTGTTCCTACGTGGTTAGGATACACCACTTAGCGATTTTAATACTAATGGAAATTTGTTTCCAGTACTTCCTGCCTTTGACTTGTGGTCATGTGTTGATGTTGTTCTAAGTGATTCTTGTTGTTCTGTCAGTTTATAGGGCCACTTTATTCCAGGGGACTTACAGCTGCTGTTATAAAGCGGCTGCCTACCTGTACAGTGGTAAAAAAATATAACATAGTTATTTTTTGATTCCCGATGAATGTTTTAAATTAAGGGACGTTTATGGTGAGAAATAAGGTTAAATGTGGGAGTAAATGTTAC
This sequence comes from Trinorchestia longiramus, assembly GCA_006783055.1. Lineage (NCBI taxonomy): Eukaryota > Metazoa > Arthropoda > Malacostraca > Amphipoda > Talitridae > Trinorchestia > Trinorchestia longiramus. Next base: position 14,600 of record VCRD01000221.1, read on the forward strand.
TTGAAGAGCATAATAAGGTAGACATATTGCATGGGATGAATTATCATTGTTACACTTGAAATACTGCGTAGCTGTTACACAAGTAACATCGAATGAGGATTTTTGAAAAAGAGAAATAACATTAAATGATTTTGAAGTATCTTGTAAAACTAGGACTACTGTATGTGCAAGAGGTTTCAGAGTTGAACGATCTCATGTTTGTTCTGATAGTTGGTAAATAATTAAGTTGATTTCGTATTGGTAATAGAAGAGCTTTGTACGTTTAGTAGAAAGCGTTTTGTTTTCTGAATGCTGTTTAAGAAAGCTAAATTAGTTTTCAAGAAGACCTGCCTTTGGTTTGTTCCATTTCGGAAACCTTATGTTAATGAAAGAGTCTTACTACTCTTATGAATTGGTGCGCGTAAATAAAGTACGTGGTGCTACTTATGGAACAGCTAATGGATGCATCACCATTGTGAGAGGGTGGTGTAAACTCATTTGCATTATTTTGATAAGTCCTATTCCTTTTTTTCCCTCCAAGCTTTTCTTCCCTCCAAGCTTTTCTTCCTATACGTTCAGAAGCGTTGTCTACGCGACATAGTCATAACGCACAGAATACGAGTTTTGCATCAATAGCACATCGTCGTATGGCAAACATGTATAAAACCAACCTATTAGTTATTATTCAAACGTCATTATTTTTTATCTGAAGTATTACCTATACTTCAGATACCTGTTTCCAGAATAGCATTATCAATAAAATCCATGTCTAAACCAAATTCTACTCCCAGTTGAAGCGTCCAGCGCTTGCTTTGAGCCATGGAGGTGAGTGACTGCTCGAGTTGAAAGCTGAAAGCTGAAGGTATCGAGGCAGCAGAGTAGACCGATGTTTTTTTCCTGTCAAATAAACAGTGTAAAATTGCACGGGTGTTTATTCTCGTTCGAAACCTCAGTGGCTTCATGGTTAACATTGCAAATCCATTACTGTGTTGCCAATCATATTTTAGTCGCATTTTATTCTTTCATTGTTCAGTGTTCCTACGTAGTTAGGATACACCAGTTAGCGATTTTAATACTAATGGAAATTTGTTTCCGGTACTTCCTGTATTTGAGTTGTGTTCATATACTGCATGCTTCTGAAGTACAAGCGTGGTTAGAGATATCTGGTCAAACAGCGGTCACAGTAACAGAGGCGACTGTGAATGCCTGCTTTTATTGCTGCCAACACGTGCGACTTGAGCAGGAGCATAAACTCTGTTTGAATGCAGAAGTTCTGATGTACATATGCTTTAATAACGAGACCTGCATTAATTTTTCATTTAGGATTGTCGGTGTTTCTAAGTCTTGGAGTGTGACTGCTTACCTTTGTTACTCATAATATGTTTGATTCTTTTTTAATGGTACCTTGTATTACTCAAGGTTTTTTGTCCGGATTTCGTGTTTTTTCTTTTTGTGACTTGTGTCAAAGAGATTTTTATTTTACAGTTATTCTTATTTCTCGTTGCATTAGATATGTCTTCATAAATGGCTAGTGGTATGCTTGACGGTAATGAAAGTTCGTGTATTTAGATTAAAGAAACCCCACTTTTTTCAAGTGTATTAATGAATATTTTTAAATTGTATTTTAGGAGTTAAACTTCTTTAGCTCTAACATTACAAGTTTTTATCGTTCAAATTATTGTATCTGTATCTTGGCTTGAGGATGACAGTACAACTTCAAGCGAAGTGAAGTAAACTGCTATTTACCACCCTGATGTATAGTACAGAACACAAAATGTGTTCGTAAATTGGTCATCCTCGTTTCGATTTGTTGGGATTGGGGTGGTGAGCAGCAGTTGTCGGAGCTGCTGGCAGCGTTTATGTTCAATATCAACATTCCTACCTGCTCTCGATGCGTTCAATTAAGATACACCGTTCACCATCTGCTGTCGTTCATAATTTTATGAGTAATTTGTATCGCTGTTTGATGTTTTGTTTTACTCCGCTAACACTAACGTTCAATGTCAAAATTTGTGGGCGAATGATGCTTGTGTTTGAGTCTCGTCTGTTGCGAAATTTGGAGTGAAACAAACGTAGAGTATTAGGGGTGCGTAAATTGATGGATTTGTACGAGCCACTCTAGCAAGTCAGACAACCCAATCTTTAAAAAATGTGTGATTTATTTCATCACTTATGTAAAGATCAGCTTAAAGAGCGCTATTAATACTGACGTTCTGTAGATTACAGATGGAAATGCTCAATACCAGTTCTTAGATTTAAAAAAATCCTTACGATGTTTTTGGAGGAGATGCCATTTGACGCCTCTGGCTAAATATACTGCAAGTGTTGCGTGATGCCTTAACTGCCCGTGCTACCTTTCTCTTCTACTTGGAAAAATAATCGTTCTTTGTCAGGGAGTGAGTCATTGGGACTGTTCGGATTAGAGTCTATAGAAAGAAAGAATGAAAGAAAGAAACGCCACATTCCCCAGAATGTCCCTGTGACACCTCGATCAGATTCCATAGCATCGGCTGCAACAATTTATTGTGGGTCTTTGTTTTTCATTTCTGAGAGGTGGTCGATGTCACGCATCTCTACAAACCATTATTTCTATTGGTTGATTTTCATTTGATTGTCTCGGCGCAAGGAGATTTTGACTGATCAAAACACAGCTTTCGGAGTGGGGCCTACCCTGTAGTCCTATAAGAATAATAATGATAAAAATGGTAATAATAATACTAGTAATTATAGTTTTATGCGTTTTTTCGCGCTGCTTCATGGCGTGTGTGCTACCACGTTAGCTGAACATTGAAAGCTATGTCTCTGATCGCTTTTATTTTACAGTAGACACATATATTTATGTACCAACTGATAGAGGAATGTTTTTATACTGGAGTACACTGCTGCTGGGTTTCTTGGTCGAGTTATTTCACCTTTACATGTGTTATATAACTATATTAAAACGTGTTCTTTGATATGCTCCTCGGGTTCTAAGTTCTGTCAAATACAGATATTCCTAAACCTAAGATGGAAAAACGTTTCCAATGTGTAAGAAGCAGTAATATTGTATTTCAAGCTTCACTTTGAGATTGATTTCTTTAGCCAAAATCATTTACCGGCTTGGGCGAGCAATTAGTAAGAGTTTTTTGTGGTATTTGCAACTCTGCTCAAAGAGATGTTGATTGTGGTCAGTGTAGCTTTAGGGTATTTAGAATTTATTAGCCGTGCTCAAGAAGGTATGCTGTTTCGTTTTGAATGTTCATCTAGCAGAGTTTGAGTTTCTGAATAGTGTCTCCAGCAACTTGTTGTGGCATTGTAATAATTATATTAGGAGAGCGTTCAGGTTTTAGTAGTGTTGAAGTTAGGAAAGTCTTTTTCTTTTTTGTCCTTTTTCTCCTTCAGGAGGAGGAAAGGGAAAGTTTGTGTGTTATGCGACCGACCTCCTGGACGTTATTATGAAACTTAATTTGCCAATTTGCTTCTTTAATTTTCAGTCTCGTTGAAATCCTTTTCCTCACTGGTAAAATCACTTTCTTTGAATATTTGTGAACTTTCTCTGTATATAAATGTATAGAATACAAATAATGTTACACGTGTTTAGAGTCCCGTACTCACTTAGACGCGCTGACGAATGTGCATCGCTCGCCGTCATTTGCAGTATCGTGTTACACGGAATAATTATTGTCTAAAATTCTCTTTCTGTAAATTTTTTTCTCTAATAGTCTATTTTTTCTGATTGGTCAGTTGTTGTCACAACAGCGCAATCAAAAATTGAGCAACAATTGTACTCATCTAGAATAGAATAAGGTAATAGAAACAAGCCGTTTGACCCATTCTTGGGTTTATACCCAAGTCCCATGCCGTGAATGTCTTCTCGATCTGATGTTCTCGTAGTAGCAAGTTCGAAGAATGTTCGCTTTCGGAGATTGAGCACCATGGACAAGAAAGAAAAGGACAATCTCGAAGAATATCATGGAACAGCTTTAAAAGGTTAGTGAAAGAAAAGCTTATAAAGATAATTTTTTTTAAATTCATATGGAACAGATACACTGCTAATATCGAATCAATATTAGTTTTAACATTTTTTATTTAACAAAGCGATATTAGTGTCAACGCTAGCTGGTGGAACCTTGGGGAAACGGAGTTAGTCTGAAGTATGCTGGGCTGCTCATGGGTAATTCTGCAGGTCCAAATGTCAAAATCTATTGCAGGTTAAAGGTAAGGAAGAACTTACTTTCTTCTTGTAAGTAGTGACCTTTTAGCGCTCCAGTGCAATCGCTGCCCTTTGCTTCTGTCTTAACCATTTTTCGGTTTAAGAGCTTCTGTGTGTTTAGTTTGTTAAGTGCTTTAAAGGTCCATACGTCACTTAAGACCGGAAACATGTCAGTCCCTTGGCAAATTAAAGTATGGGAGGAGTACATTTCTAGCTATGTGAAATACTGTACACTTACTCGTGGATAAAAATTTTTATACGCCTTCCATTTCCGTGCTAAGAAGCAAATATGTATGTTAGTATATAGGCGGTACCTAAGTGTTTTATATTCGTAGTTATCCATTCATGGAAGAAGTTATTATTTTATTAGCATTCCCTGAATTTACCACATGGGCTGAAGGATCCATGGCTCCCATTGACCCTAAAAATATGGCTTCATTAATAACCTTTTTCGTGAAACACTTCTGGCTTGCCGACATATTTCTTAATTCGTCGGCGACAACTTTACCAAAACGACTGTCATCGTCTTCAGTACTTGGCTCGTTGTGTGGTGATGCAATTTTGGACATGGCGAGACGTAGTAATTCTCCTGTAGGGTCCAGCCTGGCCTTCTTCTTCAAGGGCCTGTTGCCGGCGGCAGTGTGGGTGTCGGCACAAAATCCCTCTTCGCCCGTCCCGTCCTCCATCGCCAATTGGGCCATAGCGATTTCATCTTCCATCTGCAAAATAACGCGTACCATGAATTACCTAACTCTTAGAACCGTGGATTATGATCTTGTGAAGACAGCTTCCCAGATATTAATACGAAAAAAACGTGCGGTTTTAGCAGAGAGACTAGAAGTTACATCGTGCGTCGTTTTCGCGATGCACACGGTGAGACATTACGAAGGACACCTTTGGAAAACATTCCCACCCTTCGAGACAATTGGAAAGTTGCTAGGTTGTTGATGGCTCTTATGATTCAATAGTTATTGCAGCACTCATTTTTAACCTAACTCCATTTCATTAATAGAAACGAATTTCTATTGTTAATATGTGAAATATAGACTAAAACAAATAAGCGTTGATTTGTATACTATGAACATATTGTGATCAGATTATTATTATTTGATGTTTCTGATAATAATCTCGGGCATTTTTCTCCCTATAGAGGAGGATAGTCAATTTTATAGGAGAGTACATATATTACTAGTAGATGAAGTCTCCCAGTGCTTAACACGTTCCTCGCAAATAGGTATTCCAGCAGTATTCCCTGTTAACACTGTTGGTACACGTTAATAGCTTGCTGTCACGTGTAAATCGTTCATTTGACGCTATACATACATTAAACCTTGCAGTACACGATTTAATTGCTGTAGCGGTATACAGTGCTCCTCGCTCATTATATGTTGGGTTATATAACATCTTTATTTTCCTAACGTTCTGCCAATGTTACGTAATACGCCGTGACTTTTCCCCCGTATTAGGACTGTAGACGTCGCAGCTGATCGATGGAACAGTTTCCCTTAAGCTACTCAACGACAACGTGCTGCGAGCTGCATGTTCCCACCCCTGTGCCGCCTGCTAGTCCAGGGTCTTCATTTTTTGCACCTGCAATAGGTATGTAAAATGCATGCAATTATACATTGTAAGTAAAAACAGAAACATAATGCTACGTGGTAAAAATACTGTAGGATTCGACGTGAGTAGTAGAGGTAGAGAAAGTAGTAATTTTATAAAAAATACTCATCATCCAAATAGAAAATTCTTCGTTTTCGAAGTTTAACTTCAAAATTTGATGTTATTTTGATTGCTGACTATTGATAATAATTCGATTTTTGAATGAAATCTTTAAACTCGGCATTACGGGTTCTCGGTAAAATGAATGTTAATTTAGTGGAAGATATTTTGTAAGGTACGAACTGACCGTGTACATCCCGTGAGTCTCTTCTTGGTCCATGTCGAGTCCATGGTGGTCCGGGTTTTCACCGTCCATCGGCGGAATAGAATGGTTGCCAGAAACATCAGCTTCGCTCAGAAATTCCAGAGCTGTAAAGCACCACAACTTTGGTCGGTAGACATGTGTTTCACCACCTGATTGTTTCCAAGCTAAAAATGACTTGGCTTCTCTTCGATATTGTGACCGAAGCGTGTTTATCTTTTTTCTAACGTCGTCCAGTGTAATTGATGGAAGGAGATCTCTCATGTGTTCTAAAATGTTCTTCATAGCATCAGCCTTCGCTAATCTATCTTTGTAAATCTCGCTTTTTGCCTTCCATAAACATGGATGTTCTCTGTACACTTTGATAAATCTAATCGTACATTCCCGATTCCATTCGACTGGTGAAGACCCCATTAATGTATCGTAAGACATCCTCACTCTGTTAAATCAGGCTCGACACTGATGCTTGCCAGTGCTGCCGCCTGGCGGCATGCTGTCAGTCTTGGCTGATTCCCAACAGCCGTGCTCGCGCAGACGCTTTCACCTGAATATTGAGCGAACTCGAGCGCCAGCTGTGGTGAGTGGTGACTGATGTGCGGATTGAAGTTCGTCTGCTGTTCATCCAAAGGTATACTCTACTAGATGTCATTTCTAATGTAAAAATAATAATGATGGAGTGATATACTTACTACGGAAAGGGAGGCTGAAGTGAGTATCTTTTTGAATTTAAAACGCAGTGATTATTTGATACACTAATTAATCCTTTACTACCAAAATTATTGAGTGGGAACATTAATATTAATTTCATCAATTATAACACTCAAAAGTTCTTGACAAACGCTTAACTCAAAAAATATCCTCGCAACATCAGAGCTAAACCTGATGAGTAAGGCATTATCTGAATACGTTGAATTATGAACTGATATTCTTTTATACAAGAAGTTTTGTGACTGCGAACCAATTCGTCCGCTACGGCTGTGCAGGGTTAATTGTATCCTATTCGTTCTTCTGTCATCAAATATTTTGATCACCTTGGCAGTCAAACCCACAAAATAATAACTTACACATCATGGAGGTAAATGAAAACGTTTGTCTCTTCAAAATATTGTTCTTATCCTGGAATTATATGATCACAACTCTGAAGTATTATTTTTCAAGTAATCGAGTGACTAGTCCCCATATTTCCAGAGCTAGAAAAAGATTTTATTAAAAAATCGCCTATCATAATAGTATCTGTTGGTGAATGATTTTAAGAACATTTTCGCAATTCATTTTGAATGTGTAGATTACATTAATTTTCTAGGTTTTCATAGCTGCGTCTCTACGGACTAATTGCCTTCAGTTCCTGTAAGTTGTGTTAAATTGAATTAAATTAAATAAATTGAAAAGACATCAATAGACACACTTTCCAAATTCGAAAGACGAATTTGAAATACTCTCCGTACACAAGTTACGATTCAACCTGTATGTATAACATCTTAGCTTGTGAAGAATTTACACAGTTTCATGTTTCCTTTTGCTAGACCTCGGAAGTACTGTTGAGTGAAGTTGTCAAAATTCATGTCGCTTCAGGAATATTGTACTAGTTAAGCAGTTTTAAAAGTAATGGTCAGCAATGTTTGAACGTTATGTTTCTACTTTTTCATAGACGTTAATATGAATGCGCTACTTTGAATAAAGTAAATCTTAATTACAAAAGAATCTACTGTGTAATTGGATCAACGTTTTTGCCCACGAGTTACCACAAATGAAATTGTATTGGCTCTTTAAAGGCATGAGAAACGTTTTACGGTTTTATGAAATATTAGCAGGAAAATAGAGTAGCAGTGATATCACGCAACGTCTGCAGTAGTAAAAAGAAAGAAAATCATCGTTCGAATGCCATTGACTAGTAGTTTTAGTCCTAGTAAAATCACGGACTAACTATCAGCATGTTGGGGAAGATGTAGCGTTGGAAATAATTTTAATTATGCTTTGCATTCCTATCTCATTATCCGAGTATTTAAAAACTAGATTACACCAGGAATATGTATAGCAAACGTGAAAAGACACCCCCCCCCGTATTTGAAAATACGAAAATTCTGATGGTGGTGCGATCCGAACTGTTAGGCTTTTTATTTCTATTAATATTGTTATCCTTGGATGGCAGAGAGAGTAATTTGATTGTATTTCCACTACTTAAAAGGAAATCTAATAATAGGAAACATTTAATTCGTGTCAGCCAGCATGATTTGTATCCCTTTGTCTCGCAAATAAAAATCCAAAATACAATATTTTACCTAATATAAACGCAATGTTTGCAAAATTTATCGAATGATATCACAATGCTCGCAAAATTTGCACAGTATGATAATAGTCTCTCCATTTTCGGTTTTTACCTTAAAATTTCTAACCGTTTCTCTGCCCCTTAATCACATTTACAAACTAATTTATTAGTTGTAACTCTGCTATCAAATTTCTTGTTAGAAGAAATGTTCTTCTCTAAGAACCAACCTTGAAAGCGAGGGACTTTCATCTCTACCTCGCACTTCATAAGGCGCTGCAGCAGCATGAGGGGATTAGACACCCAGCACCAAGGGAACAGCTATACATATTTCTGCCACCGCGGACCATACATACACGCTACGAAACCAGCACCGGACTTCATCTTCACAACTGCTACACCAGTACGCTACCACCACCTCAACCTGCGGTGGTCTCTTGCTCTCAGAAATTTCTTACGCTCATCTCCACAGGCATCTGGAAGTGCTAAGCAATACTGGCTAAGTCTAAGTACTGTAAATGCACTCAAGTTCTCTACGTGCAAACACATCAGTCTGCACATACTCTACATCAAGGCCTTAACAAAAGCGACGATCATAATTTAGTCAATGCTCTGCAGAGTATACAAAAATACAAGTTCGTATACCTCGCTTGCTTTTACTTGTCGCTTCCTGTTGGGTACATGGTACATACTGGTATAATCCACGAAAAAATATAATAAACTTCAGATGGTCTTTCCACGATAGCCCTGTTTTAGCGAAGGGAATTATTTTTATTCTATCAAAATAGAATGAGTAAAGGAATATGAATATTTAAATTTCGTAAGCTCGGGTGTAATAATTGCACAACAAAAGTATTAGAATATAAGGTTACTCCGTTTACGATTTACACAGTGTTTTATTATTATTATTACGAGGCATTTAACTCACTGATTGAAGTTTCCATTTGCAATAAGATTATAGCTTTTCTATCTTATAATAAATGATTTTTTAGTTTATCGCATGTCAATCTTCATGTTTTGCTCCAGTGGTTCAAGCGCAGGAGTTGTTATTATATAACCTAATCCAGAATATTTATCAACTAAGAATTTTATAGACATAAAATTCAAAGTTTATCATATTTTATGTATCAGTTTCATTAAAAATATACTTTTTAGCTTCTTTTCTCCAGCGCAACGCTACTTTACTGTAACCTAGTGGTGGGTAATCTGTTTCTGCGTTTCAATAAGCCTTCATTCGAGGGTTGAGGTCTGCACGCTGCCCTCGAACTCTGTGACAGAGAGACCAGGTGGGCTGGCAGACTGACTGATTTAATCAGACTATTTCCTTAAATTTCAAAACCATCGTAACGTATCCCTGCGAGCCCCTTCCTTAGTTCAGTGCATCAAAATTCATCAACCATTTTAAGGTGCATTGTTAATGAACATGCACTCTAGATCAAATCTGTTTCTTTTGGTGTGAAGGTACGGCTGAATGCGAGATAATAATGAAACTCTAGCGAATATTTCTCATGTGACAGTAAGTTTAGTATTGAGCGTTGGTACCTGATACCCTCTGATGGTTTTTACGAGTTTTTAAAAATATACTCTATAATTAAGTGGTCACTTTATCCAAAATTTCCTAGCCTGGCTCTGTCATTGCACTATCGTAAATTCTCTCTGATGATTGTTTTATCTATAAATCATACAGATTTGTAATTTGGACCAATCAGTAATATGTACCATTATTATTCATTGAGGGATGGTTTTTATTCGTGGTCTTTTTTCTTTGTTCATAACAGTTATTCAACTTTTCATTTACAAAATTATTTCATTAAAATCTTCTCATTGTAAGCCAGTGTTATAATGAAATTAATTAAGGTTAGAATTTTATACAAAGTAATATCTTGAAAATGGGAAGCAAGCCTTCCCAGTTTTCCCAAATAAATCTTTCTGAGGTTTTACGAAATTAAGGTTAATTCCACAATCTAAGCAGCCACCGTAGTCGAGTGGTCTGCGGCCCGTGTTCTGTATCGGGTCTCTGCTTCATGTAGAAAGACCGCGGGTTCGAACCCGGCTATAGACACGAGTTGTTTCTCGTACGCCGTGCCGTGCACTCAACCCGCTAAGCACTCAACTCCCCGCCCATGAAGACGCCCATCAACCTCCCGGGATCGTCGCATGGAGCTCACCATCACCCTTACTCTTAGAATGTTAACCTTAAGAATTTGAAAAACCAATGTACTAATGTCTATGTACTGTTTACTCGATTGGAAATAAAGATTGTTTAAGATTGTTTTGTTTAAGTAAGCGACGCAGTTTCGTATGCTGGGAGGACGCGCCGTTAGAGAGCTAATTCATTGTGTCATCGATTAAAATAATCGATAAGCCACAAATAGAACATTTTAAGTGTAATTTAAGTTTTATAGCCATAACATACACAGTGAGTCTACAGTGGCAACAAACATTCAACATCAATGCTTGAGGGTGTACGTTGTTCGAGTACTGACGTATCAACAGGAAAATGCTATCCACATGGTAAATATATCGTTATATATATGGTATAATTTTCAATCAAAACTATTCAAAACTTTTTCTTGTTTATAAAAATATTATTTATTATAAACAATTTATTAAATGTTTCGTCAGAGTCTAAAAATTCTAGTTTTTAAATTTCAGCTACAAGGCATGAATTAGCATCACTAAAACGCATGGTCTCCCATGTGTAAATATTGTTTATTTACAATGACACGTGTTAATATGTATAATAATTACAATTATGTAAAGATAAACTAGAAATAATGATAAGTTACAAGCTATTGCCTAACTCATTAGATCATTTCTGATGAATGTTGTTCAGGACTTTTTCAGTATTGTACATGCCAAAAAAGAACTAATAAATATGTAAGTATAACATAATTCTTTAATGAAAGAAAATCAATTATCACTATTCTATCATTAAATTAGTATGATTTTATGTTATATTAAGACTTTTTTTACCATGAATGTAAGGCGATTCGAAAAATTGTATTCTCAAATGTAATTTGGCAACATCGATACCATTCGTGAGTGATTGTAGGAGACTTTTCGGACGAAGGTGTGCGGGAGTTTGTGTGAATTTATTGTAAGTTGTCCGAAATGTGTGAATCATGTTTTGTGAATCTGCTAGAATATTATGTAGTTCTGTGAATTTGTTTTAGGTTTCTGTTTTTAATCTTGAATCATTCGTTATTTTCATACCACTGGTATTCTTTATCTTTAACTAGTTCAATGTCATTGATACTGTCATTACAAGTTTTCCGTAAGGTCTTGGATGAATTATTCCGCGGGAATTATTGATTTAAGCAAATGAGGCAGTGGAATATAGTTTATGATAAACGCTGCGTAGAGTTATATGAATTTTTTTACATGTTGAATTTAATTAGTGCCGAGTGCACTCGTAATTTGATTTCGTAGTGAGGCTGTATTTTTCATTAATGAGGTTCATCAATCGATTATTCATGTTGTGTGAAAAATTGGTGTCTTTTGTTGATGAAACGTTTCATTAATAGGGACCTGAGTATCAACCCTAGAATTGGCCAAAGGCTCTTTCTTATTGCCTAATTCTAATATGTTCTAAGGAGTTGAATTTGTAATTTTTGAGTAAGTAATGGATCTGCTGTTATACCTTATCTATTTCTACCTTGGAGCATTAGCATTCCTTGTATCAGTGGGTGTACTCGACGCAATTGTGTGATCTTTAATTTTCTTATTCAGGGGTGAAGTGAAAAGTGCACTGTGGAGAGTAAGGTCCCAATTACAATTGGCCCTAAATTTAAAGTGAAGACTTTTGTTTCTGGCAATTTATAGAATAAAACTGGTGGAGGCTGTTGTAAGATAAGTTTAGTTACTTGGACTATTATTTTTCAATTTTTCTCTTTGAAAAAAATTATTCTGCTTAGCTAACCTAGTACACAACTTTGTTTGCTAAACATATTTGTCTTCAATTTTGATGTTGGTAATATTGTCTTGACTATTTTTAAAGCTATCATCTGGGTAGGATAATTGAGCTCCTGCTTAATAACCTGCTTTACTAACTTTGGTGGAAGAAAGTTGGCCTTACATGCATAAATACATCTTTCAATATGATGCAGTTTCTTAATTTTTGTTCTAGTAGGAAAAGTAAGGCCATGTCTAGGTGGCATGTCCTCAGTTACTTTGAGTTAGTCTTGTGTAATGAAGTATTATTATTGCTCTTAACTCTAAATAGTTCTATGATTTCATGATCTAAGTAAATTTGAGGGCTCAATTTGTGCCCAAATTTAATATCTTACCATCTGGACATTTTGAGGAGACTGGAGACAGTGTTCATATGCATCAATTATCACTAGTAGTGTTCTGATGGTCCCGAAATTTATGATGCTAATGCAGATTCTATCCAAGTGCCATAATTCCTGGTATAGATTCAGGTTCCTGCTAATTTTTCATTTCAGTATCTGGTCAGATATTTAAGTATCTAGCCAAGCATTCTTTCTGAAGTTCATTTTATCTTTTTTAAATCAACATGCCACTATATTAGATTTGAGTCTTCATGAAACACTCTCAAACGCATCCCAAATTTATTCCTAAATGATAGTGAAAAGTTTCATTCTTGGGTAGATTTAATTTTTAATTCTTATTTTGAGTGACATCTTTTATAGGAATTTGGAGCCCATAATCTTTAACTAAATATTTAAACAATTATATTCAGTTTCCCATTATGTTTAGTAGTCATTACTTGTTAGTTTTACTAATAAAATTTTGTGATTTTGATGTTGAAGACCATTCTCATAAATCATTCAATCATTTAAATTTAACAAATTCACAAGACATGTAAAGAATTGAATATCACAACTTTCATACAGTACTTAATAATCTCAAAATTGCTTATAACAGACAGTACATCAATTTAAATGCCTTGACTTCTATGTACTGTAGAATATTGGGTGGGAAATACTAGAAACGCATTATCTAGTGCAACCAGGCTTATGCAATATTCTTCAGAGGTTTATGCACTGATAGCTTAAGGTTTGAAAGCTCTGCTGATAGCAAAGAACTTGTTTTCCCTATTATAAAGTGCAGGAGTTTTGGAGCAATGTTTCTGTTCTTAATGATACAAAGAACTATGCATTAGTATTTTTATGACAATTTCTGTTGTACAAATATGATTTGCTGTATGTAGTTACTAGAACTTGCTAGTGTCTCTTTGCCTTGCATTGTATGCTATGACAGGGATCTTCTAATGGCTGGCTCTTGTTTGACAGCTCTGCCATGGATGTATCTCATTCTCCCATGGACTTGCCAAAAATAACTAGAAAGAGGAAATTCTCAAAGAATCGGAATTACAAAGTAGATGCTCTTTCCCGTGCTCTAGGTGCTATAAAAAATGGTGAACTCGGCATTAGTGGAGCTGCTCGCAAGTACAGCGTTCCTAAGTCCACTCTCAGGTCTCATCTTTTTGATCATGTGCCTGTGGTTGCTGCATTGGGTGGCTCTGCTCCTGCCCTTCCTTCCAATTTAGAAAAAGATTTGGTGGACTGGCTTTATGCTAGAGATGAAATGGGAGCTCGTGTTGGGTGGAATCAGTTGGCTTCTGCCGTTGAAAAACTATCTTTGAAATTGAACATGACTGTGCATGCATCTTCTCCCCATTCCAAGAAGTTACTAAACACACCATCAAGTGGCTGGCTTGTTAGGTTCAGGAGAAGACATCCGAATGTTCCTATATTGAGAACTAAGAAAGAGGACTGGTACCCTCCAAGTAAATTCTCTCCTGTCATTATGCAACAGTGGATACAAAAGCTTGACAAACATTTACAGTCTTCTGCTCGTACTTCTGTTTCTGCATTGTTCTCGTGTGATGAGGGAAACTGTATTTTTAATCTTGGACTTGTAACTTTTTCTCAAGATTCATCGTGCATTTCAATTTCATGTGATCCTGAATGCAAAAATAGTTTTGCTCAACTGGTGTTGTGTTTCAGTGTTGGTTGTATCATCAAGCCAATGCTTTTAATAAAAAATGACATGATCTCTCAGTGGCAAAAGTATTTTACTCAAGATGAGTTTCCATTTGATGTGATGGCAAGTGATGAGTTATTCAATAGAGATATTTTCATATCAGTTATCAACAAAATATTAAAAACATGCCAGGAAGGTGTAACTACCAAGCCTACTCTGCTTTTGTTTGACAAATCACTTGCATGCATCGATGTAGAGGTGTTAAAAATTGCCCAAGAAAATGGTATTCTGCTCCATTGTTTTCCTCTTCATTCAATCAAGAAACAACCTCATTACTTTGGACCTCTGGGCAAGATTCTATTGCAGCAAAGAAAATTGAAGATGTGCAATTCAGAAGAAAGCAAATTAAATTTAATAATAAACTTGTGGCAAGAGCAAAAAAGTGAGAATTGGGCTTGTAGCAGCTTTAAAGATTGTGGTTTACTACCCTTGAGTGAAATGTACAAAGAAGCCTTGCAAGAAAATAATCCTTGCAGTGTCCCGAGTTCATCTGAAGGCACTAAAAAAATAACTTCTGATGTAATTAGAGGTATGGAAATGGCCTTAGATATCATAGAATCTCGGTGCATTGATCCCCAATACTTGCCTTTGTATAGAGAGTTCTTTGCCAAAAATGAGTCTCCCAAAAATGATCCTATGTATTCTTCATGGAGAGAACTAAAACTTGAGATTTCCAAGCTCTCGATGCGCATTGTTTCTCCTGAAGAAGCATTCAAACAACCAGTTCCATCAGGTGAACAAAAAGTAGACGATTATCCTAATGGGATGTGTTCAAAAAGTGATGTGCCAGTAAGATCTGTGGAAGGAACTCGTAGAACGACAGAGAAAGATTTTGAGGATCCTGCTCGAAAAGGACACTGCAGTACGTCGATGGTGAATGCAGCTTGCGAATTACGCGATTCTGTACCCATCAGTAATAGATACAAACGAGAGTTTAATTTCGATTCGATGCCCGCATTAAATCTGGAGCAGCACGCTTTAGAAATCATGGAGCAATATCAAGCCTTGGCTGGCTCTGGACAACTACAGCAACTGGTTATTGATGCAGACACAGATTTTGAAGCAGATCTTCTTCACCTTAGTGAAATGTAACTATTTTCCTACTCTCATCACTCCAGGCGAAAATAATATTCAGCTGTGAGTGTCTTATTGTATTGTTACTTTTCCATACGCAGATTCAATAAAATAAATTCTGCACGTTGAAGTCGATCTGTACTGATGGTCATGTCTATTCTTTCCAGATTCAAGATGGTTCAGATCAGTCCTGATGTTGCGTGGGGCATCCTTCGCAAGAATCACTCTTATCTCATGAAGCGTGACCATTGCAAACCTTTCTCGAAGGTAACTAATTAATTTTTGTCTTTTTAACCCTTTCGGTACCATGATGCAAATATCAAAACCTTTTCAACATATTTATCATCAAATTTAAAATAAGATGCTTTGTGATGTTTTACGGTCACTGCATTGTCCTGATCAAACTGTAGCTTGCACTGCCCTACCAGCGTTTGCACAGACACACGTGTTGCTCTGCATCTTGATAAGCGAAAAATGACTGCGGCTACCAGAGATGCCGTCAGGACCGAAAGGGTTAAGCTATTGTCTACATTTCTTATTCAACCGAAAAAGTAATTTGATTTTTTTGTGTATGCATTTTGATTGAACAATGTATTTTTTTAAGAATAGGAATAACGGGTCTTAATTTTGGTTTCTTGAAGGTTAATTTCCTACCTGTTACTTATGGCTGGTTTTATTTCCTCAGGAGCGCTACAATCTGAAGAACATTCACAGCAAGAAATACAATGGGTTCATCCCCAAGTCTGTCATTGACGTTTGTGGCACCAAAGGCAACCGCGGAATTGTCATCTCTCACCGCAAGAAGGGACACCAGGTATGACATTTTCAGCAGTAAAATCTAAACTAACTCCTTGTATTTGTAAAAAAAAATTGCTTATTAATTTTTGTCATTTCAAATTGCAATGGAATGAGCAGCTATTGAAATGTATGCTCCGAATTCTTTAGGTTTCGCAAGCTTAACCCTTTGGGAGCCAGTACACTTTATATTCAAATAAAATATTTTCTACTTGCATGTATTGTTAAATGGACTATTCCTGTCACATATATTGATTAATTTTAAAAATTTATTAATTATTGTTCATTTTATAGCAGTGGTACTTTGACGTACCACTGGGCTTTTCAGGTACATGTAATAATACATGGGAAAATAATAAGTGATATTGAGTTATTTTAATATAACATAAATAATTCAAAGGCCTTCCAAAATCAAATAATAAAATAGCATGGAATTTGAAAATATTAAAGTATGAAATATTTATTTTTATCAAATTCACATCATATTATGACTAAGTGCTACTAGAAATTACAAAAATTGAAATTATTTATGTACTATGGTATTCATAAACAATTTATTGAGGTGTTACTTCAAAGATGAACGTTGCATTGACATTTTGATACTGGACGTGACTACACTCCTTTCTTATAACAAACTTCACATCTAAGTCTCTTTGAATAATCATATATTGCCATATGAATTCCTACATTTATATGCCTTACAGACCACAGAAGTGTACTCGGTGTAACGTCGCTTTGGAGTTTGAGCTTTATCTTTTCTACCAAGTGTCAACAATCCCTGTGCAATCTCCCTTTTGAAGTCAAAGACAGATGTTTGTAGGGTTTATCTCTTTGTACATTACATAAGAATTCACAAGAGTCATGGTGACAAATCCAAAAAATAGCCTATGCCACTATTTGACACGCTTTCTGTCCCTGACATATACTTGTCATATCTGGTCGTGCTTGTCAACACCAATCATGAACATGTAATCTTTCATTCCAGAGAAACACGGTACAAGATAAGGTACCATCTTTTTGCTTTCTTTTCACTGTAGTGTCCTCCTTTCCATGAAAATTTGAGACGAAGTGAACACGCTTGGCATCCATCCATTTGAAGACCGTGGTCCCTCTTGCTGTTGATCTATAATCACAATCTCCTCTCTTCATCTGTTTCTCATGAGCTAACGCAGGAAGATTTTTTCTATCCGTCCTGATGGTCCCATAGGGTAATATTCCGTGACATCGTAGATATTCACAAAGTAGTAGTGATGAAAAAAAGTTGGCAAAGTAGACTTGGTGATATTTATTGTCCAGGTAGTCCGTCAATCTGATGACAACTCCTCCAAGACTAAACTCTTTTCTATCATTATAAGCAGCCTTTTTTCATCTACTTGAAATTTATATACATACAGTCATCATTATCAGCTAGACACCATAGTTTGTATCCTCTTTTGATGAGCTTCATGGGGTTGTATTGTTTCAGAGAGCTCCTGCCCTTGAACCTGATCATTGATTCGTCCTTGCTCAATTGTTCTGTGACTTCTTTTCATAAATTTTGAATTGAGATGATCTATAACTGGTATGATTTTATGAAGCTTGTCAAGATTTATCTTGGCTATTTTATGATTATAATTTGCATGCAAGATAGACAGGATAGTTTTGAATTTTTCTCTGGTTATCGCATTTTTTATAAAGAGAACCTCAAGATCACTGCACGAAGACCAATAGTGTTTGATAGCTGGTAGTTCATGGTAGCTCATAATTGTTTATTCCGAAAAAAGTTAGTAATTAAGTTATATGATTTTCCTTTCTTTTTTGCACACTCTTCAGATTGGTTTTATATTCGACCTTTTTCAAGAAATAATCATGGAAGAAATACAAGAAAGAATTTAGCGGGTTTTCTGGTGAAACATGATGTCCAGCGCTTCTATTGATTGTAACATTCTCAATAGGTTCTACTTTTTTCCTTCATCTTCTTCCCTCTTCATGTTTTGTACCTTTTTTTTCACCAGATTTTTCAGGCGCGGTTGAAGGGGGTTTCAGATTATCTCCTATAAAAATGATACAATCCACCTTATTACATATCTTGAGCAGAAACCAGTGGATCGGAAACTCTTATTGCTGTTTCATCTAATGAACTTTCATGTGTCAGTATCAAAATCAGAGGGAATCTCATCAAAGAGAGTGCAGATTTGTGAAGCATCTAAGCTTCTTGCCATGGCTACCTGTAAAGAGATTATGAGAATATGCTATGAAATATCATTATTAGACATTGTGAAAAATATACATGAATAAAGTACGAAATATTTTATAGTTAATTTATTATCTTCATTTATGCGGTAAATATGTCATTTCCTAATGTTCAGAAAAATGAATTTCTGGCATGACTCGTATTTTTTTTATTTGTTAAACAACTACATCACTCAAAATTATTTAATTCTTTGTTTCAATGTTATTTCCTCAGAAGCATAATTTTACTATTTCAGGATGAGAAATTACCGTTTCTATGTCCTTCATGAGACTACTTACTATGCAATTTAGTGATTTTGTATATATTCTATTACAGTATAAAAAATATATAAAACAACCCCAATTTATTGTTGCCGCAATGAAAAAACTGCAATAACAGTATACAGTGCAAAAATAAAATATTCTTGCTGGTAAATACTTTATAAAAGTACCAAATAAGATCTATGAAACGCGTCATATATGACTAACTGGCAACTCATTCCCAGCGGTACTTCAGTGTACCATGCATAAATATGGTTTTATTGAAATATATATACAACTTTTTCGCTTTGTATTCACTTAATATTGTTCAATAAGGGTTTACTCACTTTTATAAAATATCGTTATAAATATTAGTATTTTTTTAAACACGATAAATAAGAGTACTACTCGCTTCTCGTCTTCTTCGTGACACGTCTGTTAGTGTCAGAATTTACACACACCGCCGGAAAAAAGTGTTATTAGTCGCCAGATTTACAATCTATGATGGTATACTCTTGTACCGACAGGTCTCCTTGGTCTAATACTCGCTTAGTTATTTCGCTACATCATTTTTTGGGTGGTACTCGCATGTACCGTCAGGTCTTAAAGGGTTAAAAAAAGTTGAAAATAGTTGTATGATAAGTTCACCATTGTCGCTACAGTGAAATGAGCTAGACTCGGACTTGAAGACCAGCTTTGACTGAGGCCTTTGAATATCTTCGAAAATACACACATACAACAGGGTGGCATCCCTGAGTTTTTCGCCTGTGTGCCAGGGTTGTCTAAATTAATTCTGTGAATGATAAATTTTTTCCTCGTCCTGCAGTATCGCCCCGCCCAGAACTACTGCCGTGAGTCCATCCGCACCAGTGACCGTCACATTTTCCGTCACATCCGCATTCTCACTCGCGGTCTTAAGTGCAGACAGGATCTTGAAATGGTGAGTTCAGTTTAGTTCTCTTTCTTTGTATGGGCGAAATGTTTGTCTTGTACAGGCACTTTCAAAGCATTGTTTATGCGTGGTGTTTTTTACGCACCTGTATCACTGTTGCATCGACCGGTGTGGGGGCAGCTACTCCTCAGAGAATGAAATTTCCTTTCAGTATTCGAAATAAAACTTGTTCAAATTCAAAAAAGTTTTGATGCTGCTATTTGCTGTAGTTGTAGGTACTTTACTTCATAGTTGTATCCCAAGGATTTGGCTTAGCAACTAGTGCTAAAAGTGCTGAAAGCAATTTCAACGACTTTGTGTATTTTTTACTGCTGAATTCTAGTTCGGTGTGTGAACGTTTTAATAGAATTTCGGATATTCTGCCATGACTAGAAAAATAGTGTTTAATATCGAAGAAATTAAACTGGGGTGGTTGTTTTAATGTAAATTTGGGTGTATTAAATGTAGTGTTCAAAAAAGGTGTTGGATGATATCACCATGTGGGATGGTGCTTAGACGATGAGCTTCGTGTATTGTAGATAAATAATTTATCAAATTGGAAAATTGAGAAAGGAAAGTCTGATCATGAAAAATTAAAAAATGTTTAGCAAGCATATTGCGTTTTGAATAGTTCATAGGAATCGTGTAATTCAATGTTTTATTGGGTATTTCATACATTAAACAATCGTTTATTACCACGAAAAGTTTCGACTTTCAACGGAAGTAGAATTCTTTTGCAAAGAATTGATGGGATGCTAGAATTTGAATTGTAAGTTTCTAACCGGCGACGTAGTTTTCATGTCTCCTAATAGTATGAAAGTGTTCATAATAAAAATACCGGAACACCCTTTACTTTTAAATTTATGGTACGATTAAGGATCTTTTAAATATCTCTTGACGTTGAGTAAGTTATGGAAGAAAGCGTATTATCCTCCTAAGTAAAAATTAGAATTTTTTATATAAGCGACCCGTCGTGCATGAGAAAAATTGTTCATATAACTAAGTTGTAGAAATTGTGCAGATAGCACACGGGTGGGTTGGTTCGTAATTTATACATGTCATAAGTATACACGTATATGGTTTCTGAGTTTGAATTAATGTTCTGCTAGCTCGGCAATATTAGTGAAACAGTGGGTACTTCGCCAACAGCTAATTTCTGTATATTTACCCGACAGACGGCTCTTGCTCGTGCCTCGACCATCCTGAGGGCTCAGCAGAGAATCGCCAACAGGAAGCCTATGCTCTACAAGAAGAAAGCCAAGAAAGCCAAGAAGGCAAAGAAGGATAAGAAGACCAAAAAGGCCGCTGTGTCCAAGTAATTGCTGAATATAATCGGTGGAAAAGTTATGTCTGTCTTTCCTGATAATGATTAAGACGTATTATTGCTGAATGCGAGCAGCAGCGAGACGTTCTGAAGTGCATAGTAGCAGCGCGAGCCGCTTACCTGTCGTCCACATCCCGTTGTGTGAGACGTAACTAAGGTAAGTTTACCGGTAGCTATATTCTTCACTAATGCGCTTTCCACATGATCATCGATATCAAATGCCTGGAAAATGGCGGATACTTTTGCCGAATATGCATAAAATTGCACTTTGATAATCAACACTTTAGTGGTACAAATAGCCGAAAATAACTGATACGGGTACTTAACTCTGATTTTAACGGCTTCGTAATTGACAGCATTAAAATATATCATGAAAATCTTGGCTCTAACTGAAGTTAGTTATTGTGTGGACAGTATATGTGGATTTGCTGTAAATGTTGAATGAACAAGGTCACGTGCTCTGTAACAATTTATTCAAAATTATACGTTCCAATATACAATATGATCCAAAATTGGACATGCGTAAGCAATTTACAGAACTATCGAAATAAATAAAACAAGACTTCAGTTTTCATATAGGAAATACTTTCTATACAAACATGGGAATTCGCATATACTCGTGAGCGAATTCATGATTAACCTCCCTCACTTTGGAGCACTCTTATTTTGAGCGTTCACTTCTGAGATCTGGTAGGCTCTTAATACACTGAACACTAAAAGAAATCTACTCGTTAATATGCGTAACGAAAGTTAAACTTCGAAGTTTCTAAAATGAACAAAAAATGAGAAACCTGCTTGTTTATACACTCTTAAAAGTATTTACATCTAATTAAATCATAAAGGTAATACATCTGCTAGGGACGAAACCTTTGACTTGCGAGTTTGTTATGTATTGTCTAAGTCCGCCTGCGCTTCTTCAAACCGTTAAAATCGAACGATTCTGAATACCTAGGACGCATGTAAAATAATTTATTCGGAATTCGACATAACGTTGATAGTATAGACTACGAGCAACTTAGGCACGGAAATTGCATAAAATCACTTTAAGATAAACTTAAACCTCTTGGAAAAGAAAATTTTCAATCTAACTTTCTTAAAAAAAATCCCTACTAAAATCACCCAAGCGTAGGCACTGGAGCGGCTATTTACTTCGACTTGGCCATATTAGCATTCTTTCTCGCAACGTCTTCGTGAAAAACATCGTTGTCAACGCACCCATTTGCAATAATAGCGTCCCCTTCCTTACGTGGAATAGAGGTGGGAACTCCATCAGTGGCTGGCTTGCTGAAGCTATTGCTTCTTTCCGAGTTGTCACGACCACCTGCTGTAAGACCGATGCTTACGCTGGCGTTGGAGGCGAGTGAAGAGGTTGAGTTTCGATGCTTGATGCTCGGGTGCGTAATACTGAACACTATGCCAATACGCAAGAAGAAGCGCCGCAACACGGCACGCAGTTCGGGTGTCAGGTTGAAACACATAATCTCGCACAGGAATGGGTAGTAATTCGACGCATGGGCTTGGAACTGAAATGAACAATATTAATCAGTTAGTCTGGGTACTAGCACATAAAAGTAACAATAGCTGTACAATCACATTGGCGAAACAATCATAAACGATTTAAAAAACATTACCTCTCTTATCAAAGAAACTTGCGTAAGCTAAAGGCGATTCCTATATCCAATTTTTAAGGTTGATAACTTGTTATGCATTGCTGTACACTTCCATTGAAGTACGATTGGGTGAATAGTTTTTCAACTTTCGAAAAGTTTGAGGCCAAAAATTGACGTTACTATTCAATAACTATGACAGTTCCTTGCACTAAAAGCGTCGATCATAAGCGCTAAAACATATGGACTAAAATGTATCTTTAACACTTCAGTGTCTACAAACTTTCATAGCAAGAAAATTATCATTACACATAGTTCAAACTGTAGAAACAAAGCGTGGAATTAGTATACTGATGATGCGTAGCTCGAAAGGTTTAGAGCGTGGACAATAACATCTACATGTGTAGATGTACAGGTGAGGTACTTTTAAATTCACATGAACCACTGGAAATAAACGCTCGGGCGAATCACACTCGAAATAAAGAAGAAAGGCAGTATGTGCAACACAATTTGCTAAATGTTCTCAAACCTAAAGAGGAGAAAGAATCCAGTAACTTGCAACATATCCTGATACAAGGTAACCATACTCTTCCGAATTTCTCGGCTTATTCCTCATGTTTCAATTAGACTAGAACAGGAAAAGTCAATGAAGTTAGAAACGTTGAAGCCGACTTTTCGGTATCATTTCGGCAGTTAGGAACAATACATGGATTATCGGGTAAAATTTTTGCCATAGGTATGCACACCCTTCATGTTCATCCAACTTCGTTCCAATAGAAGAAAGTGCACGTAACTAGACACATCTATACATAACTTTTGGAAACTGAGATCCATAATGCTATGCCACCGAGGTTAAATTCGATCACTCAACGCAGCTTACCTGTTCATGCGGCATTTTATGAATGTTGGTGAGGAAGAGGAGCAGGAGACTAGACCATGCCTCACGGTGGCTCTCAGGGAGAGAGAGGAAATACTCTAGGCCTGACCGGCACACACCTATCAGCCGTTCCTGCACCTGGAAGCCAATTGTAAATGTCATGCGAGCCCCACTTGCACTGACACGAGTGAGCTATAAATAAATAAGGTAGAACAGTAGAATTCCTTTAAACCGGCACTCGCTGGCGAAGCTTTATATATATATTTATTTATTTATTTATTAGGTTATTTCTTCTTTAACTGCTTTAAGCAATTTATATTGTTTTCCTTTTATGTCGAGCGTGTCTATGAATTATTTGTGGTTACTTGGGTGATATTAACCGGCAACTGCAAAGTCCCATGGATGCCGGTTAAAAATACTTCTACTGTATCGTAGTTTAATTAAACCATTCAAAAGATTCGGTACACTTTTCAAGATTTAATAACTCCAGTGATAATTAAATAATCAACTACGTAAATTTAGCAGATGGTAGCACACTGATCGTACTTGAGCTTCGACGTCAATACCGTGGGGTGTATAACTAAAGCACTCAGACTTCTGAAAAGTAGATTTGCATCTATACTGATGACGCAATTATAACCTTGAACACATTTTAGGGTTATTCTACTTTAATTCATGGCACTGCAACTTTTTCCACACCATGCAACAATAAGTCTCTTCAGATCGGAGGAAAAGTCACGAGCATCCCAACATACCTGAGGCCAGTCTTGCTCTCTAGCGGCGTCCCCCAGCATCTTGAAGAGCACCCTCAAGGCACATGCTAGTGACTGCGTCTCTTGCTTCAGAAGGTTCGGTTTGACGCTTCCTTTGAAACCTAAAACGATAATTATTCATTAGTAACTACGAGATCGTCATGCAGGGTTTAAATGCTTAGATTTGCTAATACCTACTCAAAAGAATCCGTGTGATATCAAGTTTTCTACGTAGTTTAACAAAATTTTTTTAACTCTAAATCATTTAAAAACTAGATAAAAAATTATTTTTCAAGTCTTTCAAAAAACTATGATTCGGCAAAGGTAACGCCTAAGTTGATTTCGAAGTTTTATTTTCACGTTTTATATTGATTTCGGGTACACTAAATAGTAAAATCATTAGCATTAACCGAATACCGTACTACTTCAACGATTCCAGCAAATTAATGCTAGTCTTTTGACATGCGTAAGAAAATTTACATAAGAAAAATAAATCTTAAATACGCATGTAAAAACTAGCTTTCAAAAACCACTCTTTACTACATTTATCTGGGTTAAAATTTCAGTAATAGAAACACGAGGCTCATTTTTCACATGTAAAAAACGATAAAAGCCTCAACTTAGACGTGATGCATGTTAGTACTCACCAGCTTTCCAGAGCAAATTTCTTTGCTCGTGGTTGCTGTTGAAGGATTTGGCGAAGGAGTGTGACGCCATAAGGCAGTCGAGTAGCGTAAAGAGTTGTTCAGAGCTCAGGTAGCGATACATGCCTCGGTCCTCACACCTGCCTCCTCCGTTGACGGCGCTCAAGCTACCAGGGCTCACGTCGTCTGGAGGCTGCACCAGCGCGTCGTCGCTCGCCTAAATAAAACAAGCAAATATTAGGTACGAAGTTTAAACACAGCACTGACTAGTTTGCGTATCCGATATGATCTCTATGTTAAGAGAATAGGCTAAATTTAAAGCATTAAGGAAAAATACATTTCTGGAAGCAAATAAAATGATAGGTTAAAACTAAACCTTTGGGGTATGATTAATAAATATTTTTTGGATTACATTTTTTCTTTTAGAAATTAATAATAGGAAAGGTATGCATAGTTAGTGAAATATTTCTCAGGTTGATTTTTTTTCATAAAATACAGTTCAGTAATCAAGGTTTCATAAAAACAATGTAAATACACGTACGCTCCAGCTGAGACCACAGAGTTGTCGAACATAAACGAGGGCGACAGAACGAAAGCGCATGTCAAGAAAGCGTATAAAGAACAAAATTTATTGCGGGCAGGATATTTTCTCAGAGAAAGCATAAAAAACTAAGACCACTTGATGAATTGAAGAGAACTCGAAGATTGCGAAGGAATGTTTGTTATTAATACCAGCTATCAAAGTGATAGCGGACTTTTAAAGCTCACAGAAAACCATGGTCTTAAGAACGGTATGAAAATACTGGAACATTTACACCAGAACGAATTTAGTTCAACTAGCGGTTCAGTTTAAAACACGAGGTGCAACCTCTTCTTAAAGTCTTCATCGCAGTTGACTATAAGAAAAATGTAATGAAAATGAAAGAAACAGATAGGGCCTTCACGACCATACTAGCAAGGGTCGGGATCAAGGACAGGCGCAGCGAGTCAAAAAAAAAAATTCAACAAAATAAACATCTACACGATGAAAACTCACTAAATTACCTATGAATTTTGTAATTTTACACGCAGATATTCAGTTATGGAGGTCCGATTACGTCCAAGAACGTTTTCCATTTGAAGCCAGGCTCACTCATACGAGCCATGAACGAGTTGTCTAGAGCTTCCTCACATAATTGTTTACAAAAATCGGCAACTACAATATCAATATTCCACAGTATTTCAGCTGTTAGTTTACATGGGCTACCTGAGCGAGTGCAAGGTTGTGCTGATCCTCCTTCTTGCTGGTGGTAGGGTAGAAGACGATGTTGTCGATGCACTGGATGAGCTCGAGCTGCACCACGCACCGGATCAGCAGGCCAGAAAACTCGCGACTCTCTCGACTCGCCAGGCTGGCCTGTATAGATCAATATACTTAATAAAGCAAATAGACTCCCAAAAATGTTTAAAACGCCGCACGAGTAAGAGTTAGTGATACAAACCATGTTCATGCTCCATATGAGAATTATCGACAAGAATCTACGTAAGAATCGATTTCACTCTCAACATTCAGAATTTGTGGTACGATCCTTATTATTTCGTCAGAAATACTGTTGAAGAAGATGTGCCCGGTTCACCGACTACGGCCTAGTTGATATAGAAAAGCGAGGTAAGAAATTGTCAGGACCAAATATTGCATCTAGTCGAAAAAATGTCAGTTACATACTTCAGGTTTTGCAACTGCATATCAGGTATAATAATGGGAACCTTTTGGCGCCGGATCGATCGCACATTTTCAGGAAAGAGGCTGACCGCTTTCGAAGAATGTGGAGAAAACTCCATATTTGATATCAATTTCTGTGAATTGAGGTGTATTATGTTTAAAACATCAAATTTTTAGTTGAATATACTGTACGTCAAGTTTCTCTGCAAGATTAGTCACATTTTTTCACTCCGAATACTACATGCATGACTGTTTCAAATACACTTTTTGAAACGCTTTAAATATTTAGTTTTTCTACAAGGGAAAACTGCTCTTATTGTAAGCACAGTGAGACGACATAATTCTAGTGCATATACAATATTTGAACGTTTAAAAACTATTCTACGAGCAGAATGGAATTAGTAAACAAGTTATGTAGGAAATTTTAGCAAAATATTTTGTAATTTATTTAGGAAAATTAAAGTTTTTAGCCATAGAAAATGAGAATAGTTGCAATAATGTCGTAAACTGAAACGGCACGTATTGATTAGCAAGACTATAAGGTAAAATTTGAGGCAAGTATCATGCGAAGGAAAAACACTGCAATTTTGAAAATAAACGAAAAGAGAAACAATGGTTGATTTTCCTGAATGACTGGGTTTTCAAAAGCACCAACAGCATTGAAGACATGCTCTACTATCCCTGTCAGCCATCAAAAACTCAGCCGTCATGTGTGGAAGTTAATTTAAAAACACAAAAGTCACTTCGAAGCCGTATTATAATAGGTTTAAGACACCAAACTCATAAGTACATCACTCGCAAACAACCTTGACACAATATATGGTAATCGCGGATCAAAGAATACTACATACTACAGGTCTGGACTAGATACGGTTATTCATGCATGCATTGCACAAGTTTAAATATTTATCGTGTTCAATCACTGACGTACACTAACAAAAAAAAAAACAGCGAGAAAAACTTGTTCTTCGTAATCACCACGCGGTAAGCACAATCATATTCACAAAAAAAAATAGCAGCCACACTGGCAGAGGCAACTTCGGGCACTTGATATCAATATTTCACTATAGAAAACATGTAATCTATTGAGGAACATAACCTGCATAGAGCACTGTCGAATGTCTAAGGTAACACGTTTGTAATAAGTTACCTGAAGTAATTCAGTGTCGAATATCGACACTTTCTTCACTTTCGACATTTTTCGACACTTTCATCGACAAAAACTTTAATTTTATAATCGTCGGTACACGCAATGTTTTTAAATACTCCAGCAACCAGTGTTCCCTTAGTTCCCGCAGTCACTATCTTAACTTGTTCGACCGACAGCTAGGTTTCAAACAAATATTAACATGCACCAATGTCCCATGATTTCATTTTGAAACGGAAAAAAGAAACTTAGTTTCGAAGCACTGCAGCTAAAAGCACGCTTTTAATCAGGCCGGTGGCCTAGCATGCCGGGCACTACAGCATCCAAGAGACTACATGGTATCGCAAGACTCTACGAGTTACGACAAGAAATAAAGTAACGAAAGAATACCTTCATTCTGGCAGCAGTGCTGCCATAGTCCGGCTGGGTTAGCATTTCTCGAGTGAGAGGCTAAATGCGAGCAGAAATAAACCACAGCTAAGAATAACTAAACATACAATACATTGTTATTCAATCATAAAGGAAGTCACAGAACCCTAGGAAAACAGAAGATTGTTAGTTGGGGATGTTCGATACGGAGTACAGCATCGCTGCACTGTCACAACAGGCAGCACGTAAATAACATTTTACCTAAAAGTGATGACGCAACCTAAAGCTGTAAAAAGTTTAAAAGATGGACATAGATAATGTACGAAATTAATCATTGCGTAACTACACAGGTGATTAACTTGATGATAAACACATGAAGTTTCTTTTTATTACGCGAAAATTTGAGATCCGTATGCAGGTACTGTACATCACTAGTTTTCATATAACAGTGAAACACTAGTCCTTACGGAATTGATCAAATTCAAAGCAGGAAAACAATTACTTTCTACAGAGAAATCACATTAATATAAAAATGTAGGCAATATTGTGAGGATTTTAATCAGTTGATATATGACCAACTCAGCTTTGAATTTCCACAATATTATTCGTTTTTACTGCAGGAGTAATTCCAGCGATTAGTAGAGCAAGACTAAATAATTTTATTATTGATTTTATCACAGATCCGCCATTATAGGTAGATAGTCTACACATTGATTTATCTCAATTCAGATGAGATGGAAAAATATAATTCACGATGATTAGATTAGTTTCATACAAAGATGTTTACCATTTTGACAAGTAATTTTCTTCGTACGATGGCATCATCGTCTGTCGTAGTTTTTTTTTTGAACAGCACCAGCCGACACAAACTATCGTCAGCACTCAACAGCAGAAGATCACATTCATTTCTAACAATACAATCGAACACACAAGACAACATTTAAATGACCATAACCGACTTTATTACAACCGACCCATACGTAAACAAAAACTAAACATTACCAGTAGGGAGGCAGTTGCTCAGTACCAGACGAGTACGAAACACATAAGCACTACTCTTCTCAATCTTCGAAGAAATCTCCCTCTTACAATGGTTGAACAGACAAAATGCGCATAACACATTCATATTCACTCAACCATAAACGCTAATTTTTTGAAAAAACAACTTTCTCTAATTTGCTATACTTTAACAGAAGCCCAAAGTCTGGAAGAGTTCAAATGCCATGACTCCATTTCGGCCACTTCCCTCACAGAATACTCACTAAGCTTACTATTACCGTTTAGATGCTTCACATATCAATTTCTCTTCGAACTGCCAAGCCATCCCACATTCACGCCTTACAGTCGAAGAGTTCCAGAACCTGACAGCACACAGACTCAACATCACGACTGTATCATCACAAAGGCTTTGGTCTGCTCCAGTGAGAAAGGTTGTTAGCTTATGGATGGTTGGTTTCCCAACATTAGTACTAGAGACGCTGTAACAGCAGCAGAGGTAATAATTTTTTTTATTCATAACAGTGCCGATATCTCTGATCTCCCTCATAGTAATGCTTGCAGAATCTGGATGTGCACGATTGTACGATTCAATAGGAACACATCTACTATCTATTAATGAATAATATCCATAAAATCTACAATTAACACTCTAATAAAAGTGTCAGGAAAATTAAGTTCTAGAAAAAACACCAGTAGGAACGCAAAACACAGAACAAGAGCAATGCAAATGTACCTGCTGATTCGCCCCGATGACCTGTTCACCAGGATGCTTGGGTCGCCATGTGAGGAGTGCGTGAGGTAGAGTGCTGCGGAAGATCTGCAGTAGGCACTCGCATGTCGAGTCCCAGGTGTCAGGAGACAGGGACGCTCCGTTACTGATCACCAGGTTCTCGAGGCAGTTAGTCCCTGACCGCGCCAGTTGTTCATTGTCTGCTCACACCACAATGGCACATGAGAAATAGAATTTGGGTTGAGGAATATATGAGTCATGGAGGCAGGAGCTGATTTTTTCTGTGAACATGATGCATCATTTATAGAGAAAGATGCAAGACTCTTCAGATGTTGATGGTAGTCGCTTGAAATTCCAAAAAAGGACTAAGAAGAGCGGATGCAAAAAACAAGTTTATATTAGCCACATGTGCAATAGAAGGGGATATCTAAAGTAAACGCACTACTAAACATGAGAAACGTATAAATGCGTATAGAGATACCTCTCACTATACAATGAGTAATAACTGGAAAACGGTGGCTGAAAATGAAAATTAATAACTGATTCTCATCAGCTATGGCTAACAACGAATATTGACTTCAAATTATAAAAAAGTTCATGATACACATACGTGAGATTGAGCCATTGCATTATGGACTGGATTATGAGAGAGAAAAGAACTCATCGACAAACAATCATTATGCAATATATAAATGTGCAATTAAAAGTAGGCGAATAAGCTTTACCATTTTTTACATAATTTAACCAATCAATCGACAACAAATAGACATTATTATTCATCACATTTCTAAAACGTATCGCCACATATTCGTAATTTCACTATCCTTCAGAATAAGTCAGTTCATAGAAGTAGCTAATCAGATTTAGTATTTGTCGAATATCACAAGTAAATTCTCAAGCATACAAATTGATTACATCATCGCAGACAGAATAAGCGTAACGCATTCATATCCATTCAACCATAAGAACTAATCAAAAGAAATGTTACTAGTTTAACATTCCTACAAGATAAATTCCAATAATCGTCCGTGAAAAATTTAATTACAGAAATAATTAATATATTGCAACTTTAAACACCAATTCTTAATGATAATACTAAAAACTAAAAAATATTATTCACGCCTTATTGCCGAAGGAAAGAACTGAAAGTAAAAACGACAATGATTGGAGAGTAGCTTGAATATACACTTTTAAAATACAGTTGACATTTAGAACATTAGTTAGATTATGTAAGTTCTTTGCCAACTAATTGGTGGAATTGACTTCGTACTACAAAGAAATACACGTTTAACATACAATTTAGCCTATTCGTCTGTCGCAATCGACGCTGAAGTTTGAAGTCACCTAAGAGCACCGGAAGGTCAGCCGGTCCCATCCCACGCACGTTACCACTAACGCGCCTGCATTGCTCACCACTGTGCATGACTGAACTAGTCCTCGCTATGGCATATTTGTGTTGCACTGGCAGACCCATCACTTACCAAAGAGCACTTCGCTGCGAAAAATTTCGACGCTCACCTTGTTGGACGCACCACTGCAGTTGCGAGTACAGCTCCTTCAGTAGAATGGGACTGAGTACGTCAAAGTACTGCGTGAACACGTCCACGATGGCGTATAAGGCGTGGTTGCAGGTAGTTGTCATCCATTCCGCTTTCTGCGCTCAAGATAGAAAATAGAGGTCTAGAATACTAATTAAATTTGGCAAATGGTAAAAAACATCTTGAACTTTGCAAGAAATTTATTGTGATATCGACCAGCGGATGCACTTTAACTATGCAAATAATTTCTTGGTAATGTAGTCATCAAATGAATAAGATGACGTTGATAATTTTTCAAAACTCACGATTTCTGCAGTGTCTATAAACATTATTATTTTTGACGATGTAAGCATGGACTTCACATTACTTCTAACATTTCCCAATAAAGCAGCAAACATTCGACTCGTCACGCCAACAGTAAATGTCAAGCAAATGTTGAACTACAGCAAGGATTCAACTCCACGTGAGAAACCGATGAAATGGAAAAATGAATATGGGTATAAAAATTGAATACTTATTCCATAAAAACAATCTAACTTAAAACTGGTCCCAATATTTTCGACTGTTCAAACATCAATGCAATATGCCAGTTCCACTCCTTCATATCTGATATAAACAACTTCTTTCTTTGGGGTTAAGTAACAATTACAGTTTACGTAACACCACTACCAGTAGCCCAAGAAGAGCAGACAAATGTGAATACTGAAGCAGTTCGCATGATCACTCCCGATATGCAGCGAAGTTTGGACCGAACTGGACTAATACATGTTTGTCGAGTAACCAGAGAGGCATTCATTGAGTGCCTTGAATGATAACCTGTACCGAAAGAAATTGAGTAAAATCCTGTACCTGAAGCTCCTAGGCGTGAAAGAAAATTACAATGAAGTTACATGTTATACCTGTTTTAACGCAGTGGTTTTGGGGACCCCCTGTACATCAATATCGCTGAAGAAAAGTGTTTTTGTTTCGAAACCCTAAGTATCAGGTTGTAAAGAAAGTTTCGTCAGTTTCATTATTGTAAAAAATGGAAATGACGCTAAAAATATTTATTTCACCAACATAGCCACCATTCTTCATACTAACCACTTATCTTGACGTGTTTTGATACATTTTTATTAAATTTATTTAGTTTTGATTTGAAAAAGTAATTGGGTTCATTTCAACCTCTTCTCTTGAAGTAAGCCTAAGCCGTACCAAATGATACTACAAACTTCTAAAAAAAAAATGATAATCTGTGAAAGCAAAGTCAGGATAATATAGAAAGTGAGACCGAACTTTTTAGCTAAATTCTTTCAGGAAATTCCGAGTCACTCTTAGAGTTACAGAGTCTGGGCATTATCTTGCAGCAAAATCACTTATTTTCTGTTTGCTCGCCAAAATTATTTTTCCTGCAAACTTTTTAAAGGCCTGCTGGTAATAAACATCAAGTTCTATTGTTTGACGACCGTCTAATACCTCATGATGAATAGCTCTCCTTATAATATATAATAACATAACTCTACCATGCATTACAAACGTATCTTAAATACAACCACTTCAAAGTTATAACGCTTTAGCCACAGCCTTTTACCCTTAAAAATATTGCAGAGTATTCACTTCTAATCTCCAGTAACGATCGTCCAAAAAAAAGTTCGAAGTTCACGAGAATGGAATGAGTCTTAACAGTCTACCCGTTTGCGATCACGAGAAGCAACACTTTGAAACATCAATTTTTTTTATGAAGGAATTACCCTTAGACTATATTTTCTCACGAGGGGATTATAATTTCGGAGAATCATAAAAACTTGTACAAGCAATGTAAATAAAGTGAAACGTTCGAAAAGCTTTCAAAACACAATTTGCTTTAGAAAGCTACATCGAGCATTTGTTAACATGTTCGTCCTAGGCAACTATCTTGAACATGCTGGTTAAGAGTATCGCAGTGTAACTTAGATTTCAATTATTTCATAGCCACTCGCCCTCACTAGAGTACTTGAAAAATAATAGCTTCAGTTGAAGTATGAAACCAAATCCTTGACTGGTCGAGTCACCAAAATACTACAATGGTGACCTGAAATTGAGGTTAGTGAGCCGTGACTTTACATACAGAAACCCTTATTTTATTGTGATTCACACGTTTTTCTACATGACGTATCTGATGTACCTAAGGCTACATCTTAGCGCCGACATTGTTATTTGAAGGCAAGATTTCCCGCCGTCCAGTGGTATTTATCGACAATATTCAAAATATTAGGTGATGTCATAACTTAAGACATCTGTGATTCTAATTACCTTTTCAATCTTACTCGGCGTTATTTCGGTACGTAGAGAAATGAGAAAGATGCTTACTTACGACTTCGCATTTTTATAAAACTGATCGTGATCATGCAAAGTTAGGCTATAGAGGGCAGCGTGTGCACCTTCACGTGACAGTAGAAAACAATCTAAAGAAGCATTGAAAGCATGCGTACGTGGTGGGCGAGAGAAGCGTCGTACAACATACCTCGAGCTGCATCTCGCTGAAGGCGGCGGTGCTCTGTGCAAGAGAGACGAGCAACTTAAAAGCCACGTCTTTACAACAACATGCTTCGCTGCTCCAGCTACCCACCTACTCATCACGGACTTGGTTGCGACGTCCATACTAAACATAACATTGGACTAATAATAGTACTCCACTCAGTTTAAATCCGAGGGGAGTTTTGCACAAATGCGTGAATTATTGGAAGTGAGAAAGCTCAGCAAAATATGATCAACACGAAGCTTTCAGTGAAGTGACGGCACCATTACTTCTCATAGACGTAAATAGGAAAATATTAACTAGAGGAAGCGTGAGGTTTGTGACTCCCCACGATGGGTGGTACACTCAACTCGCATCAGCTTACATCCTCTATCGTGAGGCTGACTTTGTGTGACAGTCACTAAGTGACTTCACTTCTACAAATATTGTCATTCATGCAAACGTATGCCATTGAGTGATGCAGAAACAACGGTACTGAATATTTTGGATCTTAATGCAAATATTTTTATAACTGCACATGTATAAAAAGCGCCACACCTACAAATTTATACGAGCTTCCATCAAATTCTGTTACTTAAGCAGTAACGAGCTACAGGAGACCCAGCACCCAATACAGGTAGGCACACAAATGGTGCGTGTCTTTGAGATGGGTTGCTCCCAGTATGATTTATTTTGTGAATAGTAGTTTTTTGATGCAAGGCTTTTATACATGAAATGCATAGCAACTTCTGAATTAAATTTTTTGTTTCTAATGTTAATCAACAACACGCGAGTAGAGAATTTCACGAACCGGGCATGTATGAAAATGTCATTTTTTTTAACACTAAAATTGAGAATGACCGTCAGCGACGTTCTTAAAATATACATGTACATTACAGACTGTCATAATTTTTGCACACACGCTAGAGGCCTACAGGCAGATAGCGAGTCGTAGTGTGGAGTGTAAATTAGCAGAACAGTGTTAACATAATCAGAAGACGACTTCAAAAGTAAAAGTACTACTAGTTTCAGAGTGAACGTTCTGTAAATCATGAGAAAAGCATTTCAATCAAAAAGGAGCTCGAACATCAAACACGTTTAAGAGTACCAGATGATTTTGAATACCAAACATATCAGTAATTTCATGAAATTAAACGATAGAACTGATGAACTCAATAATAAACAAAAAACAGACTTCTGCTTTGGCTTAAAAAATAATAAGTGAGAGAAAGAGGCTAAAAACCTAAATTCAAAGGTTCGAAGGAACTTAAGGACTTATAAACAACCCTTCTTACGAAACTATAACAGATTATACATAAAATCAAAGAAATTAATTTGAATCTTACGAAAATTGCTATGAGAAATGGTTAATAAAACAGATAAGACAATCCTCGTTCTACGATGTGAGAGCGAAGGCATGAACATGAGATGTGGGTATGCTAGGAACATGAAGGCGCTACTGCAACTGGCTACAATCATAATGATACTTCAAATCTGCTCTTAATAAGGAATAAGAAGCAAGTAAAAAAGCAGGAGTTGATCAAAACATAACCTAGCACAGAGCTGGTGTTCTTATTTTGACGTTGAAGTTAATCCGCAAGGAATTTTAAGAAGTCCAAAAAAAGTGTGATGACATTAAGAAAAATTTGAACGAAAGAGAAAGTTGCAAAGATTATTGCAGTTTCAAATACACTCTGAAAACTCTTAAAAAGTCGTGATGCAAGAAAATGGAACAACTTCAAGAAGTACGAAATAAGCTTTTAAAGAAGCGTTCATGAAATTACATTAAAAATATACAATATTTCAACACTCAGCTACTATGCAGGAGGTATTACTAACATAAATATAGATGCGATAAGAAACAAAGGAAGTGGCAATGAGCAAATGAACATCTACAAAAGAACTACACATCACGTGCTATGAAGAGCAACACAAGCTTACCTTCTATTTTTGGAAATGTGGTCAAACCCAAAGCGACAATCGCATTGTGTACTGATGCTGCAATTCTTCATATTAGAACTAAGAAAACTCTTGTGATTGCACGATAAAATGTTAAAATGTATATTGCATAGGATGATTACTGCTTTATAATAATGACACTTAGCTGCTTCATTACTGAGCTCAGCACCCTTACAGCGGTAGTCGTGGATTACTACGGAGGAGGATGATGATGCACATAGAAACTGGACTTTCTAAATTGCTTAAAATTCTTAATTTTTGAAATAAAATTAAGCCATTATGAAATACTGGGCTGAGAGACGGCAACGTTGAAACTCATGATAAGACGTACTAAGCCAGGGAAGGAAAATACTGCAGCGTAATAGTATAGGAACCACAGGCTACAGAGTTGAGACAGACACCAAACGGACAGCCAAAAACTCCATTAGTCACTTGGTGAGAAATTCACGTACATTTCAAGCGAAAGAAAGAGGACGTAGGAGAAAATATATCGATGTCGTGATAAAAAAATTTCATAAGCGAGTATGAGCAACAGAGCCTCACTGCAGTGGTTGCTGAATGAAGTAATCGAGAGGTAGCGTTACAATTTGCTCCTTAACTCAAACAGAGTTTTAGGTTACAGTGTAAAATGTGTATAATAAAAGGCTCTGCAGTTCTGGTTCTGCGTTTCCACATTTTTCTTTAATAATATTTTCCCTTCCATAAGCGAAGAAATATTGTACCTGCCATCACAAGCTATTTTAGCCTCACCTCAGTTTGTTGCTCTGGCAGCTTCATGTTATCAAATATTCGGAAAATAATTTGAAACAAATCCTTCCACCAGTGCGGACTGAAGCTTCCTCCGTAGTTCTTCACCACCTGTACAATGAATTTTATTGTCAAATTCTAAGAAATGCACATGGTCATTTTGTACACTTCTGAAATTAGTAAAATTTTTCAACTTAGTACAACTGGAGCATCATTGCAAAATATCAATATCTAGGAATGTAGACCATCATACCAGAACTATAAAATGCTTTCCTTAACCAGATACCGAGTTCCATCACATCTATAGAGTTTAATTAATCTAGAGAATATATTTTCATTCTTAAGTCATTAATATGTTTTACAATTTAAGAGAAACCTGGCATATAAAATATTAACACACCATGGAGAAGTTTATTTTTTGTACATAAGAATGGAATCAGTAAGACAATAACGAAAAATATTCTGCAGTCTAAAAACCAGGCTTTACAACTTTATTTATTTATTCAAATTTATTCATTTACTTTAAAATTACAAAATAAAAGCTAAGCATAGGAAAAAAACATACTATGACAGTAAACTCGTGTGCTACGCAACCATCAGAAGGTAAATAAGCAGCTGCAAAAATGAACTTAAAACAGAAATGATTGGAAACGCTTCTGCGGAGCCATAAAATGAGCAAGCGGAGTTGGAGAATAACATTATTATTGTATTAGAGCTGGAGAACAACAGGTCGCACCTAATATCAGAGCTCGAAAATAACAGGTTGCAACTAATATCAGAGCTCGAGAATAACAGGTCGCACCTAATATCAGAGCTCGAGAATAACAAGTCGCACCTAATATCAGAGCTCGAGAATAACAGGTCGAACCTAATATCAGAGCTCGAGAATAACAGGTCGCACCTAATATCAGAGCTCGAGAACAACAGGTCTTACCTAATATCAGAGCTCGAGAACAACAGGTCGCACCTTATATCAGAGCTTGAGAATAACAGGTTGCACCTAATATCAGAGCTCGAGAATAACAGGTTGCAACTAATATCAGAGCTCGAGAACAACAGGTCGCAACTAATATCAGAGCTCGAGAACAACAGGTTGCAACTAATATCAGAGCTCGAGAATAACAGGTCGCAACTAATATCAGAGCTCGAGAATAACAGGTCGCAACTAATATCAGAGCTCGAGAATAACAGGTCGCACCTAATATCAGAGCTCGAGAATAACAGGTCGCACCTAATATCAGAGCTTGAGAACTACAAATCGTGACGAACACAAAGTCAAGGTCTGACCTCAAACAGGACGGTGAGGGCCCGCGTGCGCACGTCGAGTTTGCAGCGCGTGATGATGCAACTGAGCTCAAACAGGATGGGAAACCAGCCGCGCACCCACACGCGGTCTTGCTCACAGACAGACATGTCCTCCAGGTTGTGCTCTCTGAACATCTGCAACACAGACACATAGCTAGATCACAGGTACTCTGCACACCAGTCAGCTTTTACTGAACATCTTTTAAATAAAGTATTAGTAGAAACATTATTAAAATAGACTACATATTAGAGCAATTAAGGACACACTTGCAAGATGTGCCCCTGAACATCTGCAACTTAGACACATAGCTAAAATAGATTATGCATCGTATACTCGTCACTTTAGGCAGTGTTTCCTGAGCCTCTACAAAATAGGTTATTACTCCCTCTGGTCGGAAATAGTTGGTGCACATTCGGGAAAAAATTACGGCTTTTAGTGTTTTCCAACAATTCATTTTCCGTGCGTGATAAAAATTAGCCTCGATTATTAAACCTATAGCATAAAATGCTTTTATTTAGATCCTGTTAAATGGCAAATAAAACGACCGTTTCTACCAAAGGATATTAAAATTTTTTTTCAGACCACCCACTGTAACAGAAAATGAAAAACGAAGCAGAAATACTATAAAAGGTATTCAAAAGCGTAAAAAAAACACGAATTAACAAACAAAGAACTCACAGCTGTCTTGCAAGCTCTCCTAGAAAGATCCAAAGATAGTCTTCAAAGATTGAGTAAATGCATTTATTTCTTGTACTTTTTTATAGTAAAAGATATGACGTAGAATGTATAACGTATGAGCTGAATTCTAAGAATTGTTTTCCTTCTGCATGAACTGTTTCCGACTGACGTCAAAAGTTGTAAGCACCTACTAAACTTAGGACACATTGCAAGACGTACCCCTAAACATCTACAACAAACAGGTATGTACATAGAAATCAGTGGTCACCAGCTGCATTTGCACCTCACGTAAGAATCTTTAGATATCGTCAACAATTTACAACGAAAATATCAAAAATTATTAAGTTTCTTTCAAGATTTCCAGATTTTAAAATCCGTCGTTAACTTCTCCAATACGAGTTACTTGCAGGCACGGATATAAGGAGATGTAAACCATGCGTAAATTCCCCTGGACTTTAACAATAATTGCGAACGTAATTTAAGCACAATTAGGAAGCTATAAAATTTATCTTACACTAATATGGCAATATGCGGATACGCCCCCAGTGAAATAAAAAATTTTGGACCAACGGTACAGAATTTTTAACACATATAGTGTCACACACGTTGAGTGACGAAGAAGTTTTCTATGACTATTGAGAAGTAGCGAGGAACTGAGAAGCCCCTTCCTACTCTATGAGCTGTCATTCCTGCAGGTACACTCGAACATTGGCCACACTTATCGAGTGGAGGTGAACTGTCCAAGATATTACTTGCAGTGCATTACTGAGAAGTAGACGAGTTAACGAAACGGATGATAAAAGTGAGTACCTGATATTTGGTGTTATTTCGTGTACGATTAACGGCTCTAAAAACGGAAATGAAATAGCTTCACATAATGCGACCAGGAAACACACCAATTGGTGACAATCTAATTTGACAAGTAAAGTCGCATTTTGTCTTGTTTCACGGACTAATATTTTTCTCCGCATATAACTATCTTCATCATGCTGGAAGCCTAACAGTGAGCAAAGCATCGCTGAAACGTTCGGAAGTAAAATTCACTTCGTCCTGAGAAAATGACGAGGTTCTGAAAATTTGCGAGTTCCCGTTTGTGTGTCAGCTCACCTTGGGTTTCTCATGGACATATTTGGCACAGTCCCTGATGAGCGCTATGGCCTCCATGCTGGTGTCTGGGAAGCCTGCGTTGCATGCGAACTCGCTGAGGCACTTCACAGAGTCTTGGAATGAGTCGATCACAGTGATGAAATGTTTCTGGTAGATCTGACCTGCAAAAGTATTTTGCGTTGTCAGGCAAAATTAACCCACGTTGTGTCGTGAGATTTATGATATATGCATAGGTTTTTATATTTCAGGGCGATGTGTAAAATGTATGTATCGACAAAATGCATGTATCGACAGCTACGTTAGAGGTGTGGGACTACAGGACGCCGTTGGTACAGCTGCGTAAACAAACACTTAGACGTTCAGGAAAGGCACGATAAATATGCTGAGCTCCACAAGACGATTAGCACAACAGAGCAGTTGAGTGATGGAGCTTGAGACTCTAAGACAGAAATTAGAAATGAATAACAAAAGAAAAAAGTTAAGCTTGTATAAGAAGGCCATGAAGCGAGAGAAGTGGGACTTGGAAACTAGATCTCGGCGACGATGTAGACTGTTGGGACGGAGAGCAGCATTTAGGTCTTGGGCATGGGGGATATTATGGGCAACGTGATAAGAGGGAAAATTAGCGGCACCTTTAAGGTGTTTATCGTGAGTGTTAAACATTGTAGTCATCATCAACAGCAAATCTCCAGCGTAAGAGAAAGTTTAATATTATTTTCTATGTGATTGAGGTTAGCGACAGGATAAATTTCGTAATTTGATTTGAACGCCATCATTTAACTAAATTGTTCCGCACTTAACTGTATATAATGGGGGGAGAATTAATTGTGAAATAGCGAGGAAAGTAAGAGGAAAGATTAGTGTTATTGCTGGGTCGAATTTGTGTGTTAAACATCGAAGCATATCATCAGCAACGGATCTCCAGCGTAAGGGCAAGTTAACATTGTTACTGTCAACGTGATTGAGGTTAGCGACAGGGTAATTTTCATAAGTTGTCGTGAGCTCCATAAATTTCATTAATTTGTTCCGTATGTACATGTCATTATTCAACTATTAAATATGCAATTGAACCATTAATGATGCACTGTTTAATAGGATATCATGTTGTGGGTTATATGCCAAAATGTGGTAGATGACTCACATTTTCCATCTCGTGAAGTTAGAATAACATGCATTAAATCTTTGCGTGTGTATCATTACCCTCATCTTGCCATTGAAAAGGAGTACTGGGAGCACCTTTTGACATATCATGTATTCAGAGGATTAAAGTCTCTCTAGTGCGATTACGTATGTTTGTTGGATTTAATTAAATTGTGTTAATAACAAGTATTAATTGAAATATGATGGTATGGCAGCATGCAGGAAAACCATGCATTGAAACCAAGATTACGTAAATCATGTGAGAGAGAAGAACTCATCAACAATGAATCATCGTGCAATTAGAAGTCGGCAGATAAACTTTACCTTTTTTATATGCATTAAATCAATCACTAATAAATGAATTAGACATGTCATTATAAACCATCCATTAAATACGTATCGCCACAGTTGTAGAACGACAAAATCATTTAATTAACGTTTGCTAAATAGTATATCTATTGTGGAAAAAATAATTACACTCTGTTGATACAAAAATTAAGTATTAAATTCTGAAGTATTTAACTAATAGGTGACTGAATCTCGTTTTAACCACAACTGGTTTCAAGACTAAAAGAATGCTGAAAATAGAAAATGAAATTAGAACATGCGAAACCTAGAATTATCTACCATGCAGAGAACCGATGAAGTCTTTAACAATTGCATATGTAGAATAAAGCCTATTTTACAAGAACTTTATGAGGGTTATTGTTCCTTCTAGAAGTTTTCGTAACTATTCAGCAGAGAGGTTTCAAGAAAACGAGATGAATCCTTCCATACAAACGGTGTTTGCTTGGTAAATGCGATACCTATGGCCATCAAAATGTCATTAAGATAAAAGAAACGCGAACGAAATAACATAGCAATTGCTACTAAATAATTCGTTGCATGTAGCACAACTCCAACAAATGCAGTCGTAACACCCCTACAAATACTACAGTAAAGAACGAGATCAATTGCAACGCTCACAGATGATCTCCTTTGTGGTGTCGAAGGCCATCTCGACAATATTTTCGTCCTGGTCGGAGGCGGCGAGATGAAAGACGCTAAAGATGTTCTTCCAGCCCGATTTAACATTTCTAGCTTGAGAGTTGACCATCTGAGTGATGCAGCGCACCACCATGTCCTTGATTACAAGAGACCTGCGCACACCAAATATTAATACATCATAAGCTCATGGTACGAGTAATGGAGAATTTCTATCTAATCTCTTTTTTACCTACATTCAAATAATTTTAGTGTCAATTACAAGAGTAATAATACTAAGAAGACAGGAGCGTTTGAAAATAGGACGATCAGTGCTGCTCAGACCCTTACTTTTTACTTAAGTAAATGAACAATCAGTGTTGAAGATGTTACATGTACAATAATATGGTACAAACATGAAATGATACTACTACTACTACTACTACTACTCAAACTATGATACTACAGGGTGTCTCAAAAAAATGTACTCACCCTTTAACCGTTGCTAACGTGCTGTCTTCTTTGTGTTGCAGGTGTGAGGTTCGAACCTTTGCGAACATGATTAAATGTGATTAAAGAATCATGTTCGCAAAGGTTCGAACCTCACACCTGCAACACAAAGAAGACCATGTTAGCAACGGTTAAAGGGTGAGTAAATTTTTTTGAGACACCCTGTATTATACGGTCGAAATATCGGCAACACAAGTCCCGAAACTGCATGAAATCAGAGCTAAACTATCTCGAGAGTAATGACAACTGATGCCAGTCTTACCTGCTATGAGGAAAACTAGAGCTAGACATGCAAAACCTACGTTGAACTTTCAAATGCACAAAATTGAGAAAGATGAATATTACCGTACCTATTTCTCTTCATGATGTGCTCGAATGGTCTGAGGAACTCTTTCTGGAACCTGAAGTTGGAAAACTCTCCCTTCTCGATAAACTTCATGGCAAGCTGGCGTAGGGAGTCCACGGCAAACACCGCTATGTCTTCGTTAGGGTTACACCCCACCTTGTTGAAGTGACCTCCCAGCACCTGCATACCAGCATGTACGCGCGTCAAAATTTTTCAACTCAATTATTTACACCGTAGCACTTGTACCCACATATGATTAACTTATCAATTGCAAAGCGAAGCTTATGAAAAATTTCCATCTAAGCCGGAAAAATATTCCTCAGTGTTGGAATAGCTGTGAA
The DNA here is from genome assembly GCA_006783055.1 of Trinorchestia longiramus. Taxonomy (NCBI): domain Eukaryota; kingdom Metazoa; phylum Arthropoda; class Malacostraca; order Amphipoda; family Talitridae; genus Trinorchestia; species Trinorchestia longiramus. Next base: position 57,501 of record VCRD01000221.1, read on the forward strand.
AAAAACAGTGTACGTATACAGCGAGAAACTCCCACCACATCGTTAAGTGTTGACTGTTGAGCCAATAACTCATAAGACCTTTGCTTAAAGTTGAATTTAGACTATCCATTAGAGAATAAAATTTACTATGTTTAAATATAAGAATATTGAAATTCTAAGACCTTCGGCACACAATGCGCGCGTAACTCAAACATTAGTAGAAAAAATTTTAACTGAAGTGATTCTGTCCCAGTAAGGAACATATTTGCTCTTCGGGCAAATACTCATTCTCAGTGTGAGACAACCAGCAGTGCTTAGTATACGCTTTTACAAATAGGTGGAGGATCGAAATGAACATAGCGAGAGAGAGAGAGATGAACACCTGCCACACGACCTGACCTCCCATATTCTGGACCACTGCAGCCTGATGCGCCCCATGTTGTAATAGCTGATCTCAACGATCTTCTGTAGAGAGAACATGCGCGGCGTGGCAGCCGAGAGTTCATCTAGGGAAACCTGTGCACATCAAAAGAAAGTGAGCATTTTACCTAGTAGGGCTATTTACTTCAAAAGTTGACCTTGCATGTAGACTATGAAAAGTCAGACATTTCGAAGATTAAACAAGGATTCAATAATTCGAAAAAAGATAAATGAATTTTTAATAGTTCATTAGAGCAATTGTCATTTAGTTCTAGAAAACACGCTTCATACAGTCAATCGCTTGCTCCATCACGTCATGTACGTAAGAAGTATTCGGAAAATAAAGACTCAATATGAATCATATACATCAAGCCTGTTCATTTAAAATCTAAAATACCGTATTTTAGGTAAAATCATCATACATATCATCGTACACTGTTAATTTAAAAGTATTCGACATTTTACTCAGTTGAAGACCCAACATATTTATTTATAAAACCAGATGAGAGAGCAAATGGGATAGAACAAAGTTTACAAAACAAGTAGGCGTTCCACAAACACACCTGGCAGAGAGCAGTAACAAAGTGCACGACAGCATCTCCATCAAGTCGTGTGGAGCCCGTGAAGATCCTGTCAACAGCCACCACCACGCTCTGAGAGGACGTCTCTCCCATGCTCTCTTTAATGTGCGCCAGCTTTTTCTGTTCGCCGCTGACTGCACACAATGGTAAGTTATGAGGGTGTGACTGCACGCAATGGTAAGTTATGAGGGTCTGACTGCACGCAATGGTAAGTAATGAGGATGCAACTGCACGCAATGGTAAGTAATGAGGATGGGACTGCACACAAGGGTAAGTAATGAGGATGGGACTGCACACAAGGGTAAGTAATGAGGATGGGACTGCACGCAAGGGTAAGTAATGAGGATGGGACTGCACGCAATGGTAAGTTATGAGGATGCAACTGCACACAATGCTAAGTTATGAGGATGTGACTGTACGCAATGGTAAGTTATGAAGATGGGACTGCACGCAATAATGCCAAAACTAAAGAACGTAACTAAAATTTTCAACGGCCGAGCATTTCCTTCCTTTCTGCTGGAACAATAACAACCGACTTAAGTGCTTTTTCACAGCGGCTTCTTCCCTCCTTACCATAGACCTTGTACCTAGAAGACCAGAGGACGGCAGAATGTTCCAACATCTAGAGGCTATCCTTTATAACTCATTTTCATTCATTTTTATAGGCGCCGTTCCAAAAGCAAGTATTTTTCTTTTCTACAAATTGGCTAACCGTTTTCACAACACGAAAGCAAGTCATATCAAATGAGAGGAGCTGACTCCTTACAGCGTGCGAGCTGAATACAGTTAGAAGACTTGAGACAATGGAAGAGCAACGCTAAAACCCAGTCTAGCAGCTAGGGGCATCAAATGCATCTTCGCATCATTGTTTACTCTGCTATTTGCTCTGCTCACCCTAGAAAAGTTCATTTCCCGAGCGACAAATCGAGTACATCGACACTAGGTAAGCTGGCAATTAAGGAGAAAGAAGCTTGTAGATACTTACTGAACTCGGGAAAGGCGTCAAGGAAGTTGGACGAGTCACTGCTCATCTTGAGGCCAGCGTGTCTGATGTACTGTGGTTTGACCCCCGTGCCGATGAGCTGTGCCAGCTCTAGCTGACTGATACACTTCAGGATCTCCAGCCACGACTTGCCCAGGTAGTTACCTGATCACGAGTACAGCTCAATGAGGTAAAGAATTATGTGGTACGAACACTAGTATGGTAGAAATATTGTCTAAAGAATATTCCTGCTCCCTCACAATAATAATAATACTGAAGCAAACAGAATTCGAAGTAGAAACAAGGAGTTGGTGACCCATCACACCATTGATTCTTAATATAGATCTTAAAATATGCTAACATTGGCATATGAATTAGCATACTTCAACAGAATTAATATAAAAGACTACACCCGGTGTCTCTAAAATCTGTGAGAAAATTCTCAATCAATCCATTAAATTTTGGATCTTTTATTAACTTGAAATTAATGCGTTGTACTTAAACAGTTCATTTCGCTTCTACCAACAACACTGCAGTAATTCCTGGAGACCTTCCTTAAGAACCTTTTTAATATCTCCCTAAAAGTTCCGGTCTACGCAAGCAGAACATGGCACTTGTGTATATTTCACAGTTATTTATTAAGGACATCTAATAAACAGCAACAACGTGTTTATAAGATATTCATTTAGTTCGTCGACCTCCGTGTCTACTGAGTGACATCCTAGGAGGCGAATCAGTTATAAGCTTTACTTGGAGAGTAGCAATCAAGCACAATACTTTCAATAGTGTTCTCAATATGTGTGAAAAATGTGAAAAAATAATGGCTATCATTGAAACAGAATACAATAAAACAGAACAGAACTACCTAAGAATGGATCACTCGATCCATTTTTATTGCCATTGCCTATTCCAACTATTCCATCTGGTCGGAAACAGTTGGTGTAGAGAAAACAACTCTGAAAATTTAGCTCATATTATACTTGAAACGTTATACATTTTACTTTTTTCAAAAGTACAAGAAACAGAGTTAAAAAAATAATTGATGTTTTTCGGAGCATTAAAGCCGGAATGTTTCCCCGACTGCGCACTAACTGTTTCAGACCACTAGAAGTAGTAGTTATTATAGTACCAACAAATTTCTACAAACCCCACGTTAGTTCATACAACAAAACAGGAGAAGAAGGAGGCAAGATTCAGATCAAAGTACAGGAATTGTCCAGACAGACGACATACCGTCGGTATGGGCGACTGTGATGAGAGTCTTGATGCAGTCCACATTCTTTGCCTTCATCTCAGTGAGGGGTGAGTTGGCTGTGAGTAGTGTGAAGCGAGCCAAACACTGTACGAATGCGTCCCGCTCCGTCTGCTCATCAAATCACACCTCAACATTTTTATACCTATAGTTATTCTATTTTTGGTCTAACTACTGTAGCCACAATGGTGGCGTATTAACGTAATGCTAAGATACGTACACTTCGATTATATTTCGCATGCACTACAATAACTAATTAAACAATCAATCAGATAGGAAGGTCGGCTATGGAGAATAAATTTTGTAGAACTACTTCCAGCAGACATTACTTCAGAAACTGATTTAATAATGGACACATATATACGCCGAGAAACGGCAAACTTTTGATCATACGAAGTTCTAGAACGCGAAAAGGTTCTTCATCATATAAACATCAGTCTGGCAGAAGAATAATCCTCGCAAGACGAGAAGCTCGTTATTGACGCATTGCTTTGTTTGATCGAATAGACTCTGGAATTAATAGTCTTCAAGCGCGAGTCCATTATTAAACAATTATGGCAAATAAAGGTAGTTAATACAAGTATTCAATTCTGCAATGAGTTTGGGCAGCTTTCCTTACGCCTACTTGCTTTGGAGTATTAGCAATCCACAATGTGACGCACAATTGAGTTACTTTCACATGCTGCTCAAACTGCATATCTTGCTCTTGTTGAAGAAACTTTGAGTAAAATGTTGTTTCCCAGCAAATACTTCAGCTATTGGTCAGCTAACAAACATTTTAGAGACCGGTCACAAATTTCGAGTATCATACTCGGTAGCAAAGTTTAAATCTAGAAAGAAATGTTTCAGCACAGTTTGTTTTACACAAATTTACGAATATGGTTTTGATTTACTCCAGTTTAATTCCCAAATGAAAAATAAACACAACTTCACAAAATGCTTCCAACTGAAAATCTTTGCGTTCATCCTCGTAAGAAATGAACAACTCACAGAAATGACGCTTGAAACAATAAACCAGGAACTGAAAGAGGAGCAGGTTATTTTTATAATTCACAGTGTATCAACTACCACCATAGAGATAACTACACACGAACAAAACCTGAATAACAACTTCAACCTCTATAGAAACAACGATTGTAATTAACACTTTAAAGGTAAAAATAAATTGATCAAAAAATGATTACGTAACAAAATAAACAATACACCTGAAAGATTTTCCTCCAGCTCCAAGTTGAAGCCACAAGTCAGCCTTATTTCTAACGCTAAAACCAAGCCAGCCTTACATCTAATGCTAAAAACAAGCCAGCCTTACTTCTAACGCTAAAAACAAGCCAGCCTTACTTCTAACGCTAAAAACAAGCCAGCCTTACTTCTAACGCTAAAAACAAGCCAGCCTTACTTCTAACGCTAAAAACAAGCCAGCCTTACTTCTAACGCTAAAAACAAGCCAGCTTAACTTTTACCACTAAAAACAAACCAGCCTAACTTTTAACGCTAAAAACAAGCCAGCCTAACTTTTACCACTAAAAACAAGCTCCCACTGAAACAGTTTGCATGTTCATGACACCGTCACTCACCTCCATGTGGAAGACGCAGGCGATCCTGATGGCACACCTGAGGCCATCCAGGCAGAGGGCAGCCACCTCAGCGTCGTCTCCCTCCTGCAGACCCACCGAGAATGCCGCCAAGAAACACGCCCAGGACAGCTGGACACCAAACACACCGTCGCCACATAGCTCACTTAGACTTATCAAATTACATACATGAAATTATTCCGATTCATAATAATACTAGCACATCCACACGTGAAAATTTACGTGTTTTCTACTGAAATTTTTCATTTGATTTACTACTGGATACAGGCCTTGCGAAGCTGTTGCTACAATGAAGGATGTGCCTTTGGTATCCACAATTACAATGCTTACCGTACCGAATTTTCTCTTATCTAAATCCTTAAGAGCATGACAGAGAGACGGACCAAGCAAGCAACAAACTGTTTATTATTATACTATTGTACTCGTGCCAGCAAAAATGATGGCAAAAAATATTTAAATCTTTCTCTCGTTCTCGATTCAGTCTTTTTTTCATTCGAATGGAGTTTCCATGCTTAAGCTTATTTCAAAGGTATTAGTTTTCTTGTGACAGTAATAAACACTTAGAATACAGTATTTTTGAGCTGCAATATACCGCCAAACTCGGTATCCACGATACGGACTCGAGTATATGAGGCTCTGGATCTTTCTAATTTTTTAAGGGACATTATAGTGCACTTATACAGCGAAAATGAGCGTATTACTTTACCAGTGAACTGAAACCAAGACCGCCAGTGCTAATCTATTCTTAAGAGCGTGACACGAAACATATAAATAAATTTAACATAGAAATAAATATATAAATAAATAAATATGTATATAAATAACTATAATAAAAAGAGCCGCGTCCATCCGTGTGACCCCTTCTCGAGTCCGTATCGTGGATACCGAGTTCGGCGGTATATTGCGGCTCAAAAATACTGTTTTCTAAGTGTTTATTACTGTTACAAGAAAAATAAGTTACCTTTGAAATAAGCTTAAGCATGGAAACTCCACTGGAACGAAAAAAAAGATTGAATCGAGAGCGAAAAAGAAGAGCGAGAGAAAGATTATCTCTAGAAAGATTTATAGATATTTTTTGTCATCATTTTTGTTGGCACGGGTACACTGCTAGGAAAAATCGAGACACACCGAAATGCATGCTAGGATAGTAACCGTGAGTGGACGCTCTCTTTTAATTGATAACGCAAAAAGAAATGTTTTAAATTAGTTTGACAAGTAACCTGGCTACCACTTAGTATAAGGCCAAATATTTTGGAAAATGAGTTATTGTTTTCGGAATTGTGATATTTTTGAAAAGCTTCAAAGAGATAATAGAGGATATTTCAGAATAAAATTCCGGCAAAAAAGGCCAACAAGGATAGAAACGTGTCCAACCGTAAGAGAGAAGCAGCAAGACTTCGATAGCAAGAAAGACATTGTTCGTCCGATAGAAAACCGATTTTCTTCCCAAGCCCAAAACTGATTCGTTTGGGAAAAAATTATTAACGAGCATTGCACTAGTAAATATAGAAACACACGACGGTCATTCTTAGTATTAGATTGCGGAATACAGTTTGTTGCCAGCTTGATTCATCTTTCTGTCACGCTCTTGAAGATTTAGATCGGAGAAAATTCGGTAGGGTATATATGTATTGTGGATACCAGAGGCACGACCTTCAATGTTGTAACTTCTTCGCAAAGCCCGCGTCCACTGGCAAATCCTAAGAAAGAATTCAGTAGGAACCACGTAAATTTCCACGTGTGAGTCTACTGATTGTTATAATATTTACCAACTCAGACCATGTACACTGGAGAGCTCACGCTGCCACCGCTGTTGCTAGCATGGAAACAACTCTCAAGGCAGAAGTCTATCTGCTGGACTTGAAGCAGTCTCGTCTACCTAACATTCCATTTTATCCTAGGATTTCGGTGATGAATTTCTTGGATTAAACAACCTACGACGAGTATCAAGCATACTTCCGAGTGAGCCTTCTATAAATTCATTCGTTATTACTATAAATTTATTTGTTGGGTGTACGTTAGATCAATAGTGAAGAGCCTTTTAATGATAAGGCACTACATACCGAATGGACAAAAACTCGCGTATTATGTACAAATAATCAAAATATTTAAGGATAGGAATCTACATTGTGCCTACGTATCAGATATTACGATTCCCTGTCCATAATGATGATTCTCAAATCAACAACAGAATTTTGATGTTCCAAAGTACTAGTCATTTACCCAAACAGTGACAGTATTCAAAGAGTCAGAAAACGCGTCCATTAACATGCCTCACTTAGGCATGAATGGTAGATCGATCAGTGAACACAAATGGTACAAAAATACCTTCATACATTTTACCATATGCAATTCTATCCTAATCTCAAGCACGTGCTGACCACGTGGCTACGCACCTTGAACATGGGACGGACGTGCTCGACGTGAGTGGCGAGCGTGAAAGGCGTGTCCACGTGCGACGCGGCCTCCATCAGCGACTTGGCCGTGTGTGAGATGCTCTCCATCTCCAAGTTAAAGAGAGACTTGCGCTTCTTCTCGTTAGCAACCGCTGTAATACCAAAACATTGAGTTTTCATAACGCTTACATCAAAAATTGCAATTAAGATCCAAAGAACGCACATTTTTTTATCCAGGTCAAATGTAGATCATTTAGCGGTGATTGGTCATCAAATATACATTTAAAATACCAGGTAAATACTGTAAATGAGGTGGCCTCTGTAATACTTGAGAGGTAAGAGTAGTAACATCATCCTAGACAACACAGAGTCTTGACCTATTAGGGCTGGATGTTTACAAGTTGAAACAAAATTTTTAACCATGTTCACTTACTGTTTTTTTCATATGTTATTGTTGCAATATGTTCAACATGTATTTTCGAGGAAATTTGAGACTTCGCAGCCCTCTACAATTAAGATAAATACATTTTATTTCACTTAAAACGTATATTTTTATTGGTTATTTAACTACGCACTAATGGGTTAAGCCATAAAAAAAAACGCTCGGTAACTATGTGTATGAATGACCATAATTTTCAATGAAATGTTACTACAACAAAAGCTATTATGCAGAAGCACAATCGTCTAACCCATTTTGGCGAGCTTGGTGGAGGTAGTCTTCATTTTGATCTCGTTGCCAGCAATCTCGTCGTAGATGGCAGACAGGTACTCGGGAGGCAAGTCTTTACTATCGTTGATGCCACGGTTCATTTTGATGTATTGCTCCTTCGTCATTTTGTGCTGAGAAAATACAATCAACAAAGTGATATACCATAGCAATTTCTCAATACAGTACATCCGAAAGAAATTGTAATAAACAAAATTATCATTAAACGCATACAAATTCTGTAATCAGATTAAATTAAAAACAATAAAACTAACACAAACACGAAGGTTAGCTTCCACATTCCTGTTCTCGAGAACGTTTTTCGAGTACCTTAACTTGATTGCTGTGGAGGTCAGTGGTGAGCATGATGATGGAGTAGGCGAGCACATAGGCGGTGTCGGCACTAGCAAAAAGCCCCGGGTTGCTTGAACACTCGCAGTAGCGGGACGCAAACTTCTCCATGAGCCTGTCGATCTTTTGTGCCTCGCCCGGTAGCCGGAAGCCCTCCAGGAAAAGGCGCAGTGCAGGGACGAACTCCCGGTCCCCGAAGTCGATGAGGTCCACATACAGACTCATCACCTGGAAACAAACAAGGATCACAGAGAAGTGCAACCGCTGTAGACAGCAGAAGTTATCAGATACGACTCAAGTTGTCTTATAGGTATAGACAAAAACAACTAACTTGACAACATTGGAGAGACCAATATACTAATTTATTTACTTAATACTCAATACTGTTCCAATTTGAATTCTAGTCCCTTAGAACTTAAGCACATACAATGAATCTGTGCACAACGAACCGACCGCCATTAAAAACATTGAGCTATGGATACTTCCTAATTTCGCGCATATAACAGCCCATATTGAGACACTTTAACGAATAGTGCTCACCTCACGATTGAACGGGTCAGGATCACCAAGATAGTCCCCAACTTGGGTTTTGTCGAGCCGATCGTCCTCATGGAAAAAACGCGCGATGTCTAAGGCAGATACACCCAGCAGCCCGTGGCTCTGAAGAAATGACAACCCGTGCGACGGCTTCCGCTTGAACCTGGACAGGGAACCGGGCGTTATTGTCTAATGCAGTAAAAGAGAAATTGAAATACCAGGCAATCAATTTTTTCGAAGGCTTGTCAGCATAAGCGTTCTGTTTCTGTAGGGGTCAACCTCATACAAAGATACGATTTTCCTCACGTGAGGTCTCAAGAAATTCTGTTCCTACATCATATCACGTTTCTTTCATGTCATTTTTAATTTTATCTTACAGTATATTTCATATAAGCAACCTAATTTCACATGAATATCCCATTCCCAACATCGGGTCTCACATCAATATCCCTTGTTCCCACAGTTCTTTCTGCTGTTTGAGATTCTGGAACTGCTCGGGGTTATCGTTGCCGGCTCCAGACGGAGGGGACATGAGTGCAGAAGCGTCCACGCTAGGGGTAACAGTCACGCCTGTGTTGAGAGAGCCGTGAGAGCTGTGCCGGGTCATGGAAGGACGGGGGGAACTGCGACCTCCACTTAGGCCTTCGTCTGAGCTGCTACCCTCAGTGCCGCTCTTCTCTTGGCCTACGAATAAAAAGCAGTCGTATCAACAGAAAAATTGGAGTTCCTTAGCAGTTTATTCACAACTACTGTCAATCATACCGTCAAGCAAGATGAAAACTATTTACCATTAAAATGTACATCTTAGTCTGACTGCAAAAATCGGCTTTCCTCGCATAACATGATCCGGAGAACATCAGCATCCAAAGGAAAAAGCATGAAGTCAAGATTCACACTCAGCGGTTGGAGAGAGTGCATGGGTAGTTAACAGCACAAGTTTAAATAATATCGACTGCCATTACGGAGTGTGTTATGGAGTTACCAAGGGTATTTTAAGTTTACCACCTCACTCACTGAGATTGGAGAGTGTTGGAGTTACTGAGAGTATTAGAAGTTTACCACCTCACTCACTGAGATTGGAGAGTGTTGGAGTTACTGAGAGTATTAGAAGTTTACCACCTGACTCACTGAGATTGGAGAGTGTTGGAGTTACTGAGAGTATTAGAAGTTTAACACCTCACTCACTGAGATTGGAGAGTGTTGGAGTTACTGAGAGTATTAGAAGTTTACCACCTCACTCACTGAGATTGGAGAGTGTTGGAGTTACTGAGAGTATTAGAAGTTTACCACCTCACTCACTGAGATTGGAGTGTTGGAGTTACTGAGAGTATTAGAAGTTTAACACTTCACTCACTGAGATTGGAGAGCGTGTTGGGGTTGATGTAGAGGTCCTTGGCCCACTCAACCATACATTTAAGTGTGGACACAAGACACTCAAGCCCCTTGAGGCGCATACTCTGCTCCTGGCCTGCTGCACTGGTGCCGTACTCGCCAGGCTGACCACCCTGGGCGATCTTGCTCAGGTCGTTGATCAGCCTGAGATTCAAACAAATGCGAAAATATTAAAAAAAAATGTGCCTTACTTGGGCCAAAAGCCAAGTAATTCATTTTCCCTACACAGAAGTGTGAATTTATTAGTTTGAGGAGAGAAGCCTGTCACCTAATTGGCATGTTTATAAATGTTACCATGATTAATACAATTTAGGAATGAAGATATGTAAAAAATTGAAATCTCGACGATAAATTATGCCAATAATGTTCAATGCAAAAACAGAAACCTGGCTGGTCCAAAAAAGCAACAAACAAACCAAACCTTAGTTAGAGGTAAATACAAATAAATTTTTAACAATCAAATAAAAAGCCCGAAGCAGCTGTCAAAATTCAATCTAATAACTAGAGCAGGCATCAGGATTAAATCTAAAATCAAAGTAGCTTTAGAATCTAATACAATGACCAAGGCCGCTTTAGGATCTAATCCAATAACCAAGGCCACTTTAGGATCTAATCCAATGACCAAGGCCAATTTAAGAACTACTCTAAAGATCAAGAGAGCTTCTGGATCTAATTTCATAGTATGGATAAAGTCTCACCGTTCGAATACATTAGCAGCGTTCAGGTCACAATCATAATTGACGTAAATGTC
>VCRD01000221.1:82152-108194 GCA_006783055.1 Trinorchestia longiramus
GCCAGAGTGTTATGCTCAGCCAGACAGTGCCATGCTCAGCCAGACAGTGCCATGCTCAGCCAGACAGTGCCAAGCTCAGCCAGATAGTACATTTCATTTAGTATACTTTTCCAAATTTTAGAGAAACTTTATATTTGTTGTACTTCATAATTATCAGGTAATTAGATACTTTGTTAATTGGTTTAAAATTTAACACATAGCTTGAATAAAGAATTGACAGTAACTACACAAACACCATTCTGAATATTTAAAAAAACTAGAGCTGCTAAAAAAGATAAAGTATGTTCTAATTTTCTGATAAACAATCTGAAATTACAAAAACTTACACAGAGTTGAACAAAAATATCACAACCTACTTTGAACTAAATTGTCAATTTTACTCTTCACAGTTGCTATCAAAGATATCCAACAAGATAAGCCTTTTGTATGATCAGTGATCGTTATTTGTAGTTGTATATGTTATAATCTTGTTCTACTATCTTCAGTGCGGTTCTATGTTAATAAATGCTGACCACATAGGATATAATTCTATAACAAGCACTAGTTGTGTAAATTATTATCATGATAGAATTGCCAACATTTTAGTAGACAAGAAACAAACTTATATATGTAAATAAGATTCAAGCATATTTCATGCATGTTCAATAAAAAAATTACTCCATTTCAGTGAACGTTTCTTCATGAAAAATATACACAAAGATGAATAACTTGTCTGTTAAAATCAAGAAGCCCATTGTCGGAATATCAGAAAATCAGGAATACAAACCTACACGCATGGAAACCTTTTTTGAAAAAACACACCTCATGATTCATTCATGTTGCATTAGTAAATGCTCATTTGCATGTTTTAGTGGACAGGATAACCTAAAAATGCGAGGAAATTACCATTCTACCAGATAACACCGATATTAAAATTGAAGCAAATAAAGAAATATTTATTCACCTGATATTAAAAAGCAATTACAAATAATTGGTGACGTGGTCGGCAAAATCAGCTGATGTTATTATTCTAACAGCGACATCTTGCGCTGGAAATTCTTACAGTAAAAGTACGAAGTTTTTATGCCATATCACAGATAACCTTGAAGATCGATCAAAAAAAATTTTACGTATAGAAAACATTTAATTTGAAGAATTTATCGGTGAAAAATATCATCAATCAGGTGAAACGTGCGTTTTAGTTTGACTTAATTTTTGAAGAAAAATATCTGCATATCATGATTTATATTCAACATCATAATATGCACCCGTTGTATGTCAAATCGACTCCTCGATTAAAACCACTTCTGGGGATGACAATGTATAAGATGTATATTACTTCACTATGACCAGAATTCTGATTTTCATGCACAAAAGTACACTCTGAGTACATAAATGCTAGCAAAAAATTGGCATTTACCCACTCTATGAATATTAAAATTTCATACATTCTATAATGCTTTTGCACAACTTTCAAGCAAGACATTTATATATAAACCTTAGCTTTTATTCTCAATTCAAATGAACTGCTTCTAAGTTTACACTGTATATTCTATTAATGTTTGAGTCTTTTTTATCACCCTGGTTTTTAACCATGTACAGCGGAACCTGGGTTCTCGAACGTTGCTATACTCATACAAACCGGTTTTCGACCATAAAATGCGAGCAAAATTTACGTCCATTCTCGACCAAAAATTTGAAACTCAACCAATCCGAAAGGGGGCGTAGGCTTGTGCAACCACCGTGGTCGAGTGGTCTGCGGTCCGTGTTCTGTATCGGGTCTCTGTTTCATGTAGAAAGACCGCGGGTTTGAACCTGGACGTGGACACGAGCTGTTTCTCGTACGCCGCGCCGTGCACTCAACCCGCTAAGCACTCAACTCCCCGCCCATGAAGACGCCCATCAACCTCCCGGGATCGTCGCATGGAGCTCACCATCACCCTTACTCTTAGAATGTTAACCTTAGAATTTGAAAAACCAATGTACTAATGTCTATGTACTGTGTACTCGATTCGAAATAAAGATTGTTTTGTTTCAGCATCCAGAGTCGTGCGTGAGGGGAAGTTCGTTGTCTGTGCTTAGCTCAGTGATGTTTCCTGGACATGTGAATATGAAGATGTCCCAAGTGCTCTAATTAAGACAATGATCATTAAGTAGACTGATCTACAAGCGTTTGTGGAAAGATGTCACCCGGATACAGTGTATCAAATAGAAGAGTTAACATGTTCAATCATAATGTCGTGGTTCATTTTAGGAAAATTATAAAGTGTTGCCAAAAGCAGCAAACATTAGACAAGTTTTTAGTAAAAAAAAACGGAAAAGACACCACGAAGAAAGATTTATTTGATCCAAAAAGAAAGACAGTAGCGATCCAAGAACATGAAAATGAATTATCAGAAATTTCACCATCACCAACTTACATATGTCATCATACCACCACCAGAGAAAAAATTCTTTTCAAAAATAACTGTTCGTATGATCTTATGTGAATTAATAGTTAATGTCTTATTTACTGTTAGCCTAGATGATTTTTCAACACTATATATATAGTTTTAGTGACATATTACTGTTCATTTTGGGCTCGAGAACGGATAATTTGATTTTACATTATTTTTTACGGAAAAAATAGATTTGGAACTCGAGCAAACCGGTTCTCAACCAGTTTTCTGGAACGGATTATGGTCGAGAACCGAGGTTCTACTGCATTGAGTTAGTGAAATGACTGGAAATTTTTGTCGTTCGCGTTTTTTAAAAAAAAAATTATAAATTCTCCATACGTTTGCTCCTGCACCATATAATTTCGATGAAAATTATAAAGAAATATAGCTGAAGTTTTTAAAGTTGTACAACTGAATTCAACTCAGGCTCTCGAGCAAGTCAACATAACTTTTTATTAGCATGTGTCATTCATTGTTTACTATAGCCATGTGATTAAAACGACCTGTACTTGTGTAAGGTCCTGGTTTCGAGGGTTCGAATACCCACACAGCCCTCAAATTTTTTATGCGTTTGACCTAGCGAACAGATGGCTGACAGGTTAACTGACTTAAAAAGTTTATTTCATCAAAAACTTTTGATTTTTCACAACGTTTCCCAACAAGTCTCGACTTCAAATCATATGATGGACGGGGAAAAGCCGTCGGAAACATGATCACTAGTCTTAAGACGCTAACAATATAAACTAAAAAACATTCTATACACCACCTATACCTTAGTGGAATAGAGTTTATTTATTTCTTTCTTCTCTCTTAGTTTTCATAAGCTCCTTTATTCTATTCCACCAGATTGATCAACTGGTGGGGGTACCCTCTTGCTATGCAGGAAGGCCCGGGTGGAGAGCTGCCACCACAGTACAGTAAAGTAAACAGTACACAGTACAGTACAGTAAAGCTTTACTGTACTGTGGCTGCCACGGTGTGTTTGCGTCAGATCATCGGCGGCTTCAAATGTTCAGCAGCTGCTACGCTGATCGCGTGGCGTAAGCCCCACCTCCACCACGCTCATCGACACGTTCGTACGAGCCTCCACTTCAAGTTGCAGCACAGAGGACGAGGATCTCACTTGAAGCATCACTACTACACTTAAGATCTTATCTATAAGCACCATCACTAATCATAAGATGTTAATATTAATAGATTAAATAGATCACAACCCAATGTATATGCACTGTATACACTATGGGAAATATAGTTCATTATTTATTTGCTTCGTTCGCCTTTCCTCTGTGCAGTCGTCTAAATGCATCCCTGACATTGTTAGTGGTGCTACTTTCCATTTTCACTTTGAGTTCTTTCGTCTCTTTAATAACATCCCATGATTCTTCGCGCATTCACTCCTCCACAATTTTATAATTCTGATGACCTTCATTGGCAAACCAAAACTCCTAAGAATTCCCCGCATTGTAGGTCTATGCAATGAGTCGAACGCCTTCCTGCAGTCAACAAAATTAATAACTATCTGGTGCTACCACTCAACCGATTACTCAATTATGTGCCTGAGAACAAATATTTGGTCGGCACAAGATCTCCCATTCCTAAAGCCAACCTGTTCTTCTCTCATCTTCTCTTCAAACGCATCGAAAATTCTGCTTAGAATCACCATTGCCAGCATCTTCCCGAGAACTGATAGCAGAGTTATACTTCTCTAGTTATTAGTTTGTCAGATCTCCTTTTTTAAGCAACTTGACGATGGTTTCATTCTTTCAGTGTGCGAGACAAGTCTCGGAAATCCACACTTGTTCTAGTAGCCTGAGTATACTTTCGACTCCAACATCATCAACAGTTGCTTTGAGCATCTCTCCAGTTATTCGATTTTCTCTTGGATATTTGTTGTTTTTTAGCTTCCGATCAGCTTGACGGACCTCTTCATACATGATGGGACACACATGAACATCCAACTCCTCTCCAATATACTCACTAAGCTCGTGTAGTTCACTGGGCGCTCTCGCATTTAGTACATTCTGAAAATGCTGTCGCCACCGCTGGACTTTTTCATCCTCCCTTTGAATTTTATTACCATTTGCATCTTTGACCAACCCCTCACCCACCCATCCCTAACCCCACGTCCACCCAAATTCTTCGGAATCTTATAGAGTGTTCTCAAGTCCCCTCTACCCGCTGCATCCTTGGCCTCCACTACCTTTCCCATTGTTTCCGACTCATGGTGAAGTTATATGCATAAAAAATCATTTTTATTGCAGGAAATCGTTTCCATTAAAATGATTAAGAAGTCTTTTGAAACTTTTGACACGTAATAGACTTGTAAAACAGAAGAAAATAAATAAATATTGAAACTTAATAATACGTAGGCAGACGAACCCAAGTTCAGCTTGTCGAATAATGAAGTCAATGCACACAAACAACTCAAAATCTTGTCCGTGATACTGCTGCTGACACGGGGGTGGCAAAATTTTATTGCTACGTGTTAAAATATTCCTTACAAGTTTTTTACAGCTTGTTTGTATTATTCCTTGCGATGAGTCTTGGCTGTATGTGCGTTGCGAGATCGAATAAGTTATAATTCTCTACCATATGTGCTGTAAAAGTCTGATATTATCGAAGTGTGTGACGCGTTTCCACCAATGTGATGTCTACATAATCGTGTTTTAAAATCCAGGACATGAGATTGGACGAACACATAAGACGGTCTCTGGAAGTTTAACCGCCGGCGTCCTATTATTGGGACGGTTAAAAAATTAATATATTTCACAAATAATTATTGGTAGACGTTATTTGTTAGTATAGAATTGTTGACATACACCTATTCTTCC
Source organism: Trinorchestia longiramus (assembly GCA_006783055.1). Lineage (NCBI taxonomy): Eukaryota > Metazoa > Arthropoda > Malacostraca > Amphipoda > Talitridae > Trinorchestia > Trinorchestia longiramus. The sequence goes on from VCRD01000221.1 coordinate 87,401, forward strand.
AATCAAAATCACAAGTTTCCTATTTTTTGTCATATTTGTGGAATTATTGACTTTAATATTGACCAGTTTTTCAACCATTTCAGACATAATCCGGCGCCTATTGGGTTGATGATCCCTGAACTTGCCTGTGGTACTGGCATATTTTTTGTTCGGATAAGCTCGACACTTTTGATGATGGAATAAATTCCAGCGTTTGACGTAGGTTATCTAAGGTACTGAGGGGCTTTTAGTGTGTTGACATCTAATGTTGCACATGCATAAATTTACATCTCAAATACATGTAAATGTTCATCTTGAGTTTCATAACTGAAGGGTTTCACGGGCATCTGCGCTGATGGGGCTTTATTACTGAAGGGCCTCGCTGCTTCTACGCTGATGGGGCCATATTACTGAAGGGCCTCGCTGCCTCTACGCTGATGGGGCCATATTACTGAAGGGTCTCGCAGGCCTCAACACCACCGTGTCATTCAAGTCACATTTGTGCTAACGAGCAAAAGATGAGCTTAGAGCGGGCGTGGCTAGTGGACGCGGTCGGTTGGGGCTTTGTAGACCGCAGCACTGACTGGGATAAAGAGACACGCAGGTGGAAGAGAGAAGGACTATACTCGTATACGTACGTTACACGTACATAACGCAAATGCATAAAAATCATAGCGAATCAGTAACATCTATCACGACACACGAGTAAGAGACATGAGTTTTCATGCGCCGTGTTTAAGGATTTTACCTCATTCTTTATTTTAAATAGAATATAGATACATTCGGTATCGTTTAAAGAATTACCATCTTGTTTGTAAAAGGGATTGTAATCTACATGATGCTGTCATGCTGAAGCGAACTTTGAAGGCATTATTAATAAATTCTTCCGACCGCCAGCATTTCGTTACCATCTTGAAAAAATATTCACTCATGAATCATAGCTACACTTTTGACCCAAAATACTAAGAGTATATTATTTATTTTCAATTCATATTGTTTAAGATATGAAATTTGATCTTAAAATTTTCATATTTCGGTTTTCTTGTACAAAATTATCGTTTTTCTTGGAGAGTTATACTAACAGATCTTAACAATTATTGAGTTGTATAAGTTTTGCGAATAAGTCTCATAACCAAGCACACATTTTGCTATTACTTACATGTCTTACTAACACGTCTTACTTAGAAGTTTCACTAACACGTCTTACTCAGAAGTTTCACTAACACGTCTTACTCAGAAGTTTTACTAACACGTCTTACTCACAAGATTTACTAACACGGCTTACACAGAAGTTTCACTAACACGTCTTACTAATACGTCTTACTAACAAGTCATACTAACGCGTCTTACTCAGAAGTTTCACTAACACGTCTTACTTACAAGTCGTACTAACACGGCTTACTCAGAAGTTTCACTAACACGTCTTACTAATACGTCTTACTAACAAGTCGTACTAACACATCTTACTCAGAAGTTTCACTAACACGTCTTATTCAGAAGTTTTACTAACAAGTCTCGCTAACACATCTTATGAGGAGTCACAAATCACAGAATTCTGCTAAAGGCTTCATAAACAAGTAGACTTCGAAGGCTCTTAACATAGACCTCCAAGCACGTCGCAGTAAGTCTATCTCTTCGTCATGCATGTCTTGTTAACATCCTTGATAAGCACCCGGACATCAAAGAGTCTCAGTAATTTCATTCTGGTTCTCATTTCCAAGTTCCAACATCCATCGATATTCGACGTGCTTGCTCTTTCACCAAGAAAATAATCATTTTGGTTACAGAACCTGCCCCAGATGCACAGGTGCACCGTGAAATTCAGTTGCTTTGCTGAATAAACTGGTAAGCAATTGATGAATTCAACATAGTTCGTACATAACTCTGGGGACCTAATAAAAGAAGGTTAAAAATCCTGTCTACTGCTAGTGTGTTTGTGGAACAAAAGTCTTTGTGAAACAATGGATTCATTTCTTGTTATTTTTTTTAACTAGCATACTTGGTGGTGATAATTTATTCGAAAAATTACTCAGTATTATTATTCTTCTTACTTTAAGTATTATTGTATCACATGATGATAATAGCAATATTATTAAACAAACCACACCATATCAAAGCACTCCTTTGTTAGAAAAATTATTATGAAGCCACAGTTGATGTCTTGAATATTGTTGAAAAGCATGGAACCTATAATCCAATTGACGTCATTCAGTTTAACATGAATAATAGTGTTCAACTCTATAATAAAATTTAGATCTTACGCCTCCTTTACTGTTTAACTGAAATATAAAGGAATGCAAATAAATAAATTAAAAAAACACAAACAAGCAAATAGACTGAATAATTTTACGTATTCTGGTGGACTTACAGCTAAAAAAAAAAATTCCACGCCCTGATGGCCTCTGTTTTACGACAGAGCTGTGATGTGTCAGATGAAACGCAAGCCAAACAACGTCATTCAGATGCCCTTCACAAGGCCTCTGATAATTTAGTGTACAAGCAATTTTGCTTTGCAGGCAGTAAAAATGCAGGCCATGTTTCATTCTACCTTTTTTATATTGAATGGTGTAGAGATTGTTCTTTTCTAAGATTACGGAGTTTGAAGATTGCCCTTTCTGAAGTTTGCTGCTCTCTTCAGAGACTACGCTCTGAACACAGCCTTCTTTGAACATTGTACTCTTTGAAGTTTCCAAACTATTCATATATACATTTTCAAACTATTCATATATGCATATTCATATACATATACATTCATATATACATATATACCCTCTTTTAAAATACACTCTCTAAAGATTACACTGTTAGAAGATTACTCTGTACTGAGATAACAGTTTTTCAAAAGTACAATATTTGATGACTACAACGCTTGCAGATTCTGCTGTTTGAAGTAACCTTTGTTTGAATATTGCTGTTTGAAGTTTACTTTGTTTGAAGATTGCGCTGCTTGAAAATTGCCGCGCTTGAAGTTTGCTGGGTTTGAAGACTCACTATCTCTAGTCTACATTCCTGAAGGAAGAGTAACCAAATTATAGCGAGACTGACGACATGTGTGTTACATTGAGAAGATACGGATGCATATTCAAGTCTCTGGGAAAGTTTAAAAAGATCCAGATCTGAGTACTGGGATTTGGATCCCCAGTTTGTGTGTGCCGGAGCATTTTGAGGTGTCTCTAGATTGCTCAGTTGCTGATAATTATTGGCAACAGTAAACAAATATCTGGGCATCAAGTTGTTACATAAATCGAGTCCCCGTTCCCTGTAAATTTTCCACACATGAGTTGAGTTCTCTCATGTCAGGTGCATAAGTCGTAGATCCTCTTCATACTCACCAAATATGCGAGAGTTATGAATAACTTTAATTCGTTCACATAAGCTCTTCCTTACATACTATTTAGCTTGACTCATAACACGCTGTGATCGCTTTAGATGTGCGTAAAAACACGTCCATGCAATTACCTGCGCAACAAAGACGGTGTTCTTGCTCATCTCCATCTTCAAGTTCGGCGCCAGTGAAGGTAAATCTTCATCATGTTCATGAAGCTGTCAAATGCACCAGTTAAACCTTCATTACTGTCACCACGATGCCTGTAAATTAGACGCCTCTGCTATATTCATACACACTCTGTGTGTAGGCAGGTCACCCTTTGTTATGGCTCAGTTTTGTGTGAAGGCGAATCATGGATACGTCGCTCGAAGCACGGTGTACTTTACTTGATTTAGAACAAGATGGTATTTAATTGCAGTTAGCCCTTTGTGAACCAAAGGTGCATTTAACTTCACCAAACATGTGCACAATTTTGGCTTGTTGACAAACAAGTACTTGTGACACCAGCTGCGTACAGATTGACGTAGATAGTTTTCATGAAAGACGTATATTAGTTTGCTTTGTTTTAATATACGAGGCACTTTACATAAAATTTGTTTAATTAATGAAAATGTTTCCCGTATTTACACATTTGTATAGAGAAATATTACATTGATATCTGTTATTACTCGTTTAAAAATTTCCTCACATGCCGAAGCAAACTCACCATTGTTTTTACAAAACTTGTACCAAACTAACACAAAATACTAGTTTGGCGGGATATTTATTTCTCTTGTTGTGTGATTTTTTTGAAGACGGTGGAAAAACGGCTGGCAGGTCAAGTTTTTATGCCTGAAAGTGTGAGTTTCCTCATAAAAAATTTTCTTTCGCTACAATTCGGGTGTTTTGTGGGTAGATTAATGGATGAAACAGGCCTTAGCATGAACTCTCTACGAGTAAAATGTGTGTCTTGAATAACTTAACTCATGGCCTAAATTAAATTCAGCAAAATAAGAATAAAACTACCTACAACTAAAACAACATAATAGTTATATTTCAAATGTGTTTAAACACTGAGAAGCAATTTATTTCTATTACGATAGAGTGGCATTGATTACGTTGTTTGTGCTTTGGATATACGCACTCTATCTGTCCATTGTATTCCATTCTCACTAAAACATAAAAAATAGTTAGTTATCATGGTGAAAATATGATGACTAATATTGACCATAAAGCGCGAGACAAATTTACACATAAGTACAAAAAACATGCTAAAAAATTCACGAACTGATATAGTGAAATATTTGAAGCAAACTCCGTGGAGTTATGTCAGATATGTTTCGCTGTGTTCAATGTGCAAATATATGTTTATAATTTTTGTTTTTGTATACCTTTTAGTTCTACACTCAGTAATAATAACCATAAAATTAAAAAAGCAATTTTCTAAATATTGTATGTGCGTAACATTATGAAAAAATGAAGAATTTCACCGGAAATGTTACATACCACAAAAAAAAATTAGAATGGCCTCGAATCGAACAATTAGGTATACCATAAAAATAAATATTTCAGTCGTTTCTTTTCTTCTGAAATGAAAGAAATATTTTGTAAAGAATCTTCCAAAGAAGAAGTACTAAACCTTCGTTATACCTCATACTTCAATACTTCAATAATAGTGATTCAATAGTTCATAAATAGTGATAGTTGAAAAATAGTACAGAAAGTCACTATATGTACAAAATTTAACAGAAACATTGTAATAGCACGAGTGTATACATTAACGCTACGAAGATAGAGTCAGACACCGTCATGAATATCTGATGTTAGTATAAAATTAATTTACTATGACTGCTTGAAACAGTTTTAGATTGTTCTTGGATTGTTCAAAGATAACATGTGCTGATGTTGAGGTAATTATGTTCAATGACCTTCGATTTTGGGGTAATCTACTGGAAATTATTGGAATGCGCAATTTAATTTACTGAAAATACTTGGGATTTGCTATTTAATCATTGAAATTTTTTGGAATTTACTATTTAATTTTTGAAAACCATCAGCACATGCAAAGAATTTTGTTGAAACAGTGATGAACTTTCAATTTATTGTTAAAAATTTTGCCTTATCATACTCTTCAAAAAGTCGTTAATTTTCTCATCTTATTTCTTCACTTCACTTCTGAGTTCTAAGTTCAAATTCGAAATAAATCACTGCTGCTCACATAGAAAAACCAATTTTTATAATTTCAAGTCTCTTATTTATGTATACCTCACTAGAGAAACAGAAGAGGAAAGTGCAGACAACAACGCTGACGTGCTAAACACAATAGATTGCTGTTACCTGCAGCATACATAATGGTAATAGTACAATGGAATGGTAATGGTAGAATGGTGTTGATATATTGGTAACGGTATAATGATAATGGCATGATGATAATGTTGTAATGATAATGTACAATAGTCTATGCTGAAGCCATCTTCGAGTGCTACACCAGACTGAGTAGGAAGACTCACTAAGCGTCGTCGTGTACAATTAGGCTCAGTTTTAAAAATGATTTTGATTTAAATTTTAAATATGAGACTTGCAAATGTGAGATTAATTATGACTACACAATATATAGCTTCAAAATATCTATTTAGTAAGACAGTACTTATCAAAATTATTGGAAGTACATAGAAGGTTTCTGTCGAGTACGTTCTCCAATAGGGCTGTTTTTCCAGGTCAATATTATCAAAAGGGTTTGAAGTTTACTGAAGAACACATAGCTTTCTGATGTTTAATTCAGAGATCACACTTTCTTTTCTTTAACTTTCCTATTGGCATTGTTAATGCAACAAAAATGTAAGTTCTGAAAATGTCCATAGCGCTAATTTCTTTCTGCCTTCTTTCTTTCTCGCCGGACTGCCAAGTTACGCCTGTATTTCTTCACCTTTTATGTGTATACCGAGCACTGCTTTAGCATAACCAAGTCAATCCGCATCAGGACCACGTGTCTGCGAGCGGTCCATTGTTTCAGTCTAGTAATGGGGTTTCCGTGAAGTTATGGTTTCGTGACCCGGTGCTGGCCAGGTGTTCACACACCTGATTTTCAGGTGCGCCATACAAAGCTCATTATGCAGAGGTTTGCGGCGGGATTGACCCTGTGCTGTGCGGTGGAGGCTCCTATTAGTGCGGGCTTGTGTCCGTGCATCGATTGAGACCACGCGCAATATGAGCAGCCGGGAGGAGTAAGGTGGAAATGTGGAGGAATAAGATAGAAGCGAGGAGGAATTAAGGAAAAAGATGGGAGGAGAAGGTGGAAGCGAGGAATAATTAGGCAAAATCAATGGGGAGAAGGTGGAAGTGGAGAAATAAAAAGGAAAAGAAAAAGAGGGAGAAAGTAGTAGAGAGGAGCAATGGGAACGAAGAAGAAAGAAGGAAAAAGGAGGGTGGAAGGAAGGAAGGAAGGATGAGGGTGTAGAAGAGGAGGAGAGTGTAGGGAAGGATGAGGGTGTAAGGGAGAAGAGTGGAAGGAGCAGGGTGGAAGGGAGGAAGGAGGTGGAGGAGAGGGTAACAGAGATGCACGTGCACGAGCTGCGTAACTGCCGCGTCACAGTTAAGTGTATGAGGCACGCGGACGCTGTAATTGCCTGCATGTGGGCGCACGCAATACAGATTTTTTCATTGAAAGCGATGAAACGCGATGCTATACCGCAATTAAGTTGAAATTACGGTATTAATTCACCAAATGTTTTATACTGAAAAAAAGTATCTGTATGATTAAAACTTAAAAATTACAAACAATAATAATCGTCAGGAAGTTCTTGAAATAGGAGAGTGTATTCAGTTCATTATACAGAGCTTTAAACAGAACTTATCAAACAGAGCTCATTAAACGTAGCTCATTAAACAGAGCTCATTAAACGTAGCTCATTAAACAGAGCTCATTAAACGTAGCTCATTAAACAGAGCTCATTGCTATTATTGAGGAAGCATATGAACAAAAAAAAAACAAAAACAATCTTTATTTCCAATCAAGTACACAGTACATAGACATTTAGTACATTGGTTTTTAAATTCTTAAGGTTAACATTCTTAGAGTAAGGATGATGGTGAGCTCCATGCGACGATCCTGAGATGTGTCCATGGGCGATGAGTTGAGGTCTTACCGATAAGTGCGAGCTCACGGCGTGAAACGAGAAACAGCTCGTATTCATTGCCGGGTTTCGAACCCGCACGCAGTCTTTCTGCACAAGCAGAGACCCGATACAGAATACGGGCCGCAGACCACTCGACTACGGTGGCTGCGCAAAATTTTACCACCAAAAAACTACTATGCGTTTACAAATCATGCGATTATGTTAACATCAAAAAAACACTTCAGTGACAAAAAATGTCAGACTATTTTTATAGCATGAAGTATAATACTTACGTCATGATCATAAGGTGCGAACTGTACTCGAGTCGTAGAGCAAATGTTTTTTACTGAAATATTTTCATGTGTGAAAAAATGCATCAAAATTGTGTCTGCATATTTCAATCGAAAGATAACAGTTGTCACCTGTTGATAATTGCTGCTTTTTGAGTAAGGATGAATTTTCACAATAGATCGAAGAGATTCCTTAGTTCCATCGCAACTCGACCTTCTAGATCAAGGATTCCCAACCTTACTCTGATCCTGCACTCCTTCAGTATTTCGACAGATGAGCATATGTGCCCTGGATTTTTGTGACAGAAAGATAAGTAAAAATGAAAATAATGAGTAACAAGCAAAGCGTATTTAAATGTTATAAGAGTTCACCACAGAGTTTCGTAGACGCTAAAATCGTTCTATGGCATAGGATAAAAAAAATTTTATAGTGAATTTTTCTGAAATAGACGAACAGCGAGTCTTCAAGGAGAACACAATTAAATTACTTTGGCAATTTTTACTGAGGTAATTATTATTTTACTAGAAAGTGTGAAACTTTTTTGGCCAGACACAGGCTGTGCGCAATCTGAACCAAGTTCTCTCGATCGTCCGTTCTTATGAGCGTCAACACGTGGTGAAGAAACGTCATTTGAAAGTGAGCTTTGAAATGAGTATGCGCCATAGAGTGGTCAGCAAATCCCATCTTGGACTCAGTTCTTAAATGAGCGAAAGTTATCGTGTGATAATATATATGTTATATATACTCTTTTGTGTTATACATATGTTATATATAATATATACGTTATATATATAGGAACATTCATCACATAGAACATTTTAAAGTACACCATACGAGTCACAAACAAGTCTCTCTAGGTGTCCAGTGTGAGCGTATAAAAATGTTATGAATCAGTGTCTCTTTCATGGGACAGGTGGGACTGCGCCGGGACCAATGCGTCCCATAGTGCCGGCTGGGACGCTCAAATTAAGGGGCAGCAAGAACACCCAGGGAAGAAGGGGAAGTTGTCCCCTTTTGTAGTAAAATGAGCAGCCCTAGCTGAAGTGTTCTTGTATTTCTCTGAGCAACATGTAGAAACACTAGAATAATTTTCCATTAAAAAGGGCCGTCTTCAAGATAAATATTTTGATCACTAACCAGATATGCCTTATTAATTAAATCTTTGTTATTGATCGGGAACCAAAAGCATTCATAATCATCAGTCATCAACACCTAATATATCTCATCAATTGGTCTGGGGTATCATCAATTAAACGTATCATCAATTAGCTGTTAGTGTCATCGATTGGTCTCCACTAACTTTTTGATACTGTGTGCACAATCAGTCGTCATTATTCACCATCAACGAGAAAAGGGTGTCATCAAATGCAATGTCCGTCATCAATCACCGTGCTTCATTATCAACGTTATCAATATATTGTTGATGTATAAATTATTGCCGTCATCAACGTCATCAATAAAAGCACGAGCTGTTCAGTTTTACTGCAAGAAAATTATGAAAAATGTGGTTTTGTTGCAAGACAATCATAAAAAATGCAGTTCCATAAATAAATAATGAAAACTAGCAATGGAATTTATTGTGTGAATTTACTGAATAAGAATAATTGAGCAGTAGTCATGTATTAGTAGTTGCAAATGCATTGGTTTCCATTACTGCACATGTGAATTATAATGAGTATTGCCTTGGGATAGCATTCTACTCCGCGGTCAGAAGAACAGCCTGTTTTTCTCATTTTCTGTTTTTGGAAGCCATTTAATGCGCATGTTAAAATAACGAGTTTCAATCTGAAAATAATTTAAGCTGGAATTTTTATAAATAGTTTAATGGTATTGCGTAATGGTGTATTGGTATTGTAAAATAGTATTGTATGGGGGCCATCTTTTTCAAACTCTGAGTGTGCTTTTAAGTAAGCACGAAATAAGCAGGAGCCAGATCTGCTAAACGCGCAATTGCACAACTCCCTAACCACAACCTCTGGCGTTTTAGGTTCCAACACATTTATCGTAGCTGAAGTCCAAACAATTAAACATGGTTGATACGATCGATGTACTCGCCAAATGCGAGTTACGACGTGTAATCCGTTTACGGCAAGCAGAAGGACGTAGTGCAACTGACATTCATCGCAGGATGAGCAGAGTGTACGGTGACGACTTTATGAGTGAGGGTAGTGTACGGGAATGGTGTAAAAAACTCAAAGAAATGCAAACCGACGTCCATGAAGCAGGTGGACGAGGGCACAAGTCTCGATCAGTGTATTGATGTGGTGGTCAACCCCAAACACGAAGGTTTACAATCGGTTCACTTTCTGAAGAATTTTCAGTCATTTCAAGGTCTGCTTTGTACATAATCGTACGAGACCTTGGATACCGGAAGCTGTGTGCTCGTTGGGTCTGGGCCTGTTGAGCTCATCAAGATCTACCTCGCCACACTGGCGGCTAACTGCTTTGAAGAAGGCATCGAGAAGCTTAAGTGTTACGATATGACAAATGCCTCAACCGTTTTGGCGATTATGTAGAGAAATAAGTGAGACACTGCATTACTTTTGGTTTTAAAATTATTATATTATGTAAATTCGTCTTTTTTATAGCCCATCGGAAGTAAAAAGAGCAATCCTCCTATAATAGAATAATGTTAAGGGTATAGTGGTAATATTATAATAGAATGGTAATAGTACAATGGTAATGGCTTAGTGGTGTTGGTGTAATGAATTAGGAACCACAAAATTCAGCGGAGAACGAATTCCTGCACATTTATTTTGATAGTGAAAATGACAAAAAATATTGCAGTACAATGCCCTCTTTCCTGCCAACGATATAAACTTCGTTTGAAACTTTACGCTTTTCTTTTTATTGTTCGAGCACAGGCTTCCATTTTCATTACGCACCGAAAAAAAAGCCCAGCACTGGAAACAAAAGTTCCCTGCGTGAAAGGCGGCGCACGCAAGCTGTGGTTGCAATTTTCCCCTTAATATTGCATCAGGATCCTAACTGCTGTTTCATGAAGCGTGGCCAATAGGCGTGCAGGACGCTAACGTCGTCATAACAAAGCGGAACCAATCACAGAATCAATATGGACCTCGGCCGCTGAAGCGTCGTGCTGCCTAAAGCTGAGTTGTCCTCGGGCCAACTTCCCCGGAATTCCCTCGAGTTCTTGAGCTATGGCACGAAAATAGTTGGGGTTCTAAGAAGCCAGGCATGATGATTTGGACAAATGGTATCAATGATTTGCATAAGTTTGAAAATAATTATAAATCCCTGATGGTATAATCTAAGCAATGCAGCAAATTGTTGACGATTCGTTTGAAGAATATGACTAAAAAATCATTCTTAGGTTCAATAAGACAGTTTCATTTGGACCCGAAAGAGACTGCATGCGAAGATGTGAGAGACGTCGTTGACGAACTCGTAACTCCCATGAAATATTGGCCTCCTATGAACAGTTTACAGATACCAGAAGATCAAACAGAACTTCTTCAAATGGCAAGAAAATCATTAATGAAGAATGTGATATATTTTAAAATAAATAAATAACGCACGATGTCCACTTGTATGAATCTCAGCTTAACACGTTGCCTGCGATTGCCTAGCTGGTGCAAATCTTTACTTTGTACACACAGTCACTAGAAAGCCTTGAAAAAATTATAGAACCTAACCTGAGCGACCCACCGGCGGGTCGTATCGCACTCAACGTGTTAAGCTGCAGCTCTGTCCTGTCTACTTTGTCTGCTTTACACACGAGATAGTAAACGAAAGGAGCAAGTAAATTAAAAAACCAAATTGTAAAGTAGTATGGGCACAGATTTTATTTCACATTTAATAATATGAAATTAAAAGAAGACTTCATTTAATACTGCAAAGGAGCAATGTAGTTTTATATGTATAAAACGTACCACCGCTGTCATTCATATTATACATTGAAATAAATATTATATTAAAATAAAATAAAATAAAATTAAACATATTATTTCGAAGATATATATTGTGCATATACATGTATACATGTATGCTTATGTATAGGCCGAATTGAGTGCAGCAAAATATTCTCCTACCAAACGATGCACTCTTGCATGAAAACAATCTTCATTAAACCATAAAAGAAAGAAAAACTGATATTGAAGTGCAGGAATGTAACAAGCCACACATTTACCATCACTTGTTGGACGCTCCAGTGTACCATCATGTGTACAACATTTACGTTTTGAAAGAAAGACTAATTTTGTCATTATGAGGGCACAATATTAATGCCAACCAGCAGGTAATTGCTGAATGAAGCCTATATTAATATAAAAATATTAATGAATGCTTTTATATGTAATTGAACGATTTATAAAGTTACATTTTTCACTTGAGGGTCAGGTGCATTTGAACTTTTGTACATTATTATTTCAGAGAAAAAATCTGCCGAAATGTTAAAGCAAATGCTCTATTAACCTCAATATTGATGGATGCTCTTGTAGTAAAAATGATCTGTGGGCTACTATCAAATGCTCAAATGCAGCACTTGAAGCCTGTTTAAATATTGATGAGAGTTATAGCCCAGCAAAACCTAACCTCAAAGTCAAGTATGAATATTCATTGTAAAATTATCGAAGGTTCACCTTAAAAAAATGTCCTTGAAACAGGAACTCTTTTCTCTTTTAGCACCCAATTAAAAAACGCTAAATTTACTAACATTAGTAACTACAATAGCGATTACAAAAAGAATATTTACGGGTAACTATGTTTAATGGATGAAGATTGTCTACCCTTACAGTTACTTACGCTGTGCATGAGGGGACGAAGCGTGAGGGTTGCCGTCGCTCTTCCCTCAGCCTGATGTTGCCATAAGTGTGCTCAGCCTCTCGAGTGTTGCCACACAGAGGGTTGGGGCGTCAGCTGCAACTGGCATTTGCACCTCAGATTTTTGTCTAAATAAAGACTCGCTGGAGAAGCGGTATAGACCCGAGCATGACTCAGCAGAAATCAGGAACATTTAGGGCTCACTGGCTCAAAGCCTGCCGTCGCAATTCTGCGTCGTTTTCTTGCGCCACAGAATAATCACAACATTGATTATAGCTTATTGTTCCCTCGGGATGAACGACATGACAATCTCCGTCTTTAAGCAATAATTAATTAGCACAGGGACGCTAAATGCAGCATAATTGACACCAATTTGTATGAATGGATTGTCAATTAGATTCATTTCTTAAATTTTAATTCCTGATTCATAAATCGTGAAATATACAGTACACAGGAACAACATTTTTATAAAGATACATTAAGATATAAGAAGCACGACGCTGATAAAGCGTACTGAACTAATTATCCTTACTCTATAAGTTTCTTGCACAAAGAACTAAATAAAACTTCTCAGATATTACGGTGTAGGAGATGGAATAGCTAGCAATTACTGAAAATGAACATCAGTAATTCGTGGAAAAAATATCCAAATCCACGAGCAAAGAAAAAGAAGAAAAGGGGACTGTATTGAAGGGTTTTGCATTCAACTGAAACTCTTTTATGATGTGCAGTTATACGAGTACATCGTAGAGAGTGGAGTAATACTATGTGTTGCACTTTCATATTGGAACGTAGAAACTTCTTTTTATTAAAGATACTTTATAATTTTTTTAGTAGCAGCAGATTGGGTATTGGCGTCATCCTGTCCTTTAAACAGGACAATAACGAGTGTGACGGCAACGGTTGTTAAACAATAAAACATGGAAACACAAACGATCACACATTTGTGTTGTGTATAGAGCTGTGTGACTGGTATAGAGTCAGGGCTGTGTGGCTGGTATATGCAGTGTCCTATACTCTTAATCCTCTACTAATCAACAACATAAAAGAGTTAAATTCAAACAGCAAATTTACTTCTAATGAATGGTGTCATGAAATGAAACTAAATATTCAGACAAAACTTAAAGGAACTACTTCGAATTCAGAAGCCACAACACCATCGCGTTAATCGAGCAGATGCACGATCGACCAGGCGTGTTTAAAAAGACGATGTGATGTTCTTTTAACTTCGGCACGTGTGAAGCACGTGCCGTGCTGTGCTTCACGTGTAGCAGTTTGGGCCACGTGCCTCCACTCGCTTACTCGTGGCAACTCTTACTGGCTCGTGCTTCCACGTGCAGCACGTGCTAGCAACAGCCAAGTACCTCTACAGCGCATCTGTTACAGATAGTTTCTTGCGTGTGGGAGACGTGAGAGTTTGTTCATCGTAGGAGTTAGCATCACTTAATTATCAATTATAACTACAAATGTCAGCAGTGGAGTAGAAGTAGCGTAATCTGTGTAGTGTCAGCGCTGTGTTTGAATGCTGGTTTAAAATACTCGAGAATCTATACTGATGACAGGGCGAACAAGCTTGGTTCTGGTGAGACAGGTGCTGGTGAGACAGGTGCTGGTGAGACAGGTGCTGGTGAGACAGGTGCTGGTGAGACAGGTGCTGGTGAGACAGGTGCTGGTGAGACAGGTGCTGGTGAGACAGGTGCTGGCGAGACAGGTGTTGTGAGACAGGTGCTGGTGAGACAGGTGCTGGTGAGACAGGTGCTGGTGAGATTGCATTGACAATGAGCTCTGAAAGATTTGAAATAATAATCTCCATTAATTTTTTGAATCGTAATAGTAAACCAGAATCTACGCGTCAATTGATTTATACATCAATTGACGTGTAGAGACACACTAGGGAAATCTAACCACAACAAGGGTTGGATTTTACTTTCAACCTACCAAAAAATTCCGCTGACAACACACACACACACAATTTAATTATACGCACTGGGAGGAACACATATCCCGCTGCCGACATGGTTGACGCGGCTAGAAATACGGCATGGGACTTGGGTAAACAACCGAATAATTATCGAAGTAATTATCCGACCCAAGAATGGGCCAGAAGGTTCGTTCCTATAGCCTCATTCTATTCTATTCTATTCAATTGGGTTCCTATGTTTCTGCCCGGCACACTCTGTGCCAAACCCTTCCCATGTGCTTGCTATTTTTTTTGTCACTAGTTTGGTGTTCTAAATCCATGCACACAGTTGATGTCCTAAGGGCGCTGTCATAACGCAAATTTTCATGTAATAATTGTCGAATTTTTTGTTGCCGATGCATACATGTTTAATTGGAAAGTTACATTAGTAGTTCAGTCATTCCATCGCCAATTACATGAAAATTTGATGTTTTAAGCAAATGTCCAATTTCAGTTTTTTATTTAAGCGTGTTTGTTAAGGCAAAATATGTTGTATTAAAAAATAAATTGTCAATAGATGGTCGATATTGAAATAAATTGACAAAATAAAATTAACAGCCATGGCCACAGTGAGCAATTTTTTAAAAATCATGACACCATATAAACTTTTTAGATATTCTGGATAGTAATGTTTTAATTCGGTTGTACAAAGTAAAAATTGTTACCAGTATTACTTGGTATAAATTTTTCAATACTTTAATTGATGATCGCGAAAAGCATGATTGACGGAAAAAGTATAAAAGCAAGTCCTCAATTAGAGCTCCACTATTTTCTTTTGACATAGAATTATCCCAAAATTTCAGGATGCTTCTTTTAGGGAATCATATGCCTGACCAATGCTCAATTCTTCACTAATAAATTGATAAGTGAAGAAATATGTACGTACAGACATTCTAATTATCACATGCGTTCGCTGACTGAGCTCATGACAAGCTCCTCATAAATCCAAATTCTTTGTGAAGATTCGTTAATATTTAATATTAAACCGGGGTCTGCAACTCTAAACACTGACTCAGCAAGAGAAAATGTTTAGGCAAAACGATGCTTCAAGGTAAATACTTGAAGTAAAATGATGCTTCAAGGTAAATACTTGAGGTAAAATGATGCTTCGAGGCAAATACTTAAGGTAAAATGACGCTCTGCTGCATAGCAAACGATCAAAGGTCTATATTTAGGTGATACGGACACGCACATGACTGGTGAGCAGCTCGTAATTCTATCTCTGGACATAATATAGAACAGACTGGCAGTGATCTAACATCTGGCATTATATAAAGAGCTTTTTCCAGTTCTGGATATGCGTGAGTAACTTTAGAAATGATTTCTGTTGCTTACTGTTCGGACTACGGGAATAAATTACGTCTGACTGCAGATTTACAGTCTCATGAAGAGTAATTGCACGCGATGGAATAGGGATTCGAGGTACGTATAAATAACGTGAATAGAGAGGAGAACTTAAGAGGTCGTTTTGTTAGCGTGAAGGAGTTTTAAAAATCAAGTTTCGTTTTTGTGAGTTTGGAGGAACACAGAAGCAGTCGTACTACATATCTAGGAACACAGAAACAGTCGTACTACATATCTAGGAACACAGAAACAGTCGTACTACATATCTAGGAACACAGAAACAGTCGTACTACATATCTAGGAACACAGAAACAGTCGTACTACATATGTATGAACTCAGAGACACTCGCACTACATATGTAAAAACACCGAAACACTCGTACTACATATGAAATCAAGAGGCAATGTAAGGACATTCTTGAAGCTGCGTCCCAAGTAAGACATGTTTGACACTTGTGATTTTTGTCTTGATGAATGACATCTTGAAAAAAGGAAACAAGAAAAACGCGGTCAAAATAGATTTTAGTGAGAATTTCCAGACGTTGATGTCTTATTTTCTAATAAGACATAAAAGTCTACGGGAGAAAAAAAGAAAGATTTTAAAAATGTTCATTTTACGCAGTTGAGTTTTATTCACCAATAAGTACACGTGACACACAATGATCATTCAGAAATCGAGCATCATTTATACAATAGGTCAAAAATTCTTTCAATTAATTCTTGAATTCCAGATTTTGTGGCAAAACATATAACGAATTACACCATTAAAATAGACGTATAAAAATAATATAGAAGACAGTCGGGGGGCTTGGTCAGAGGCACAACACTCAATAGAACATCAATAAACTAGCCTTGAATAAATAAATAAATGAATTAAAGGAATTAGTTGAAGCAAGCTCAAGATTTCTTCGAATTTGACTGTGTATTTATTAATCATCGCTACACGTGCAAGTTTGTATCTCGGTTCTGATATTCGTATTTTTGTGCAGATCTTCAATGACGGCCGAATCCAGGACGTCCTGCATTCAGGCCTGGAAGACGTCCTGGCTGGGTGAGTGTCTGTCTTAATATGACAGTAACGAGACACTGAGTCTCGTCTGAACCTGTCAACGAGACACTGAGTCTCGTCTGAACCTGTCAACGAGACACTGAGTCTCGTCTGAACCTGTCAACGAGACACTGAGTCTTGCATGGACCTGTCAACGAGACACTGAGTCTCACCTGCACCTGTAAACGAGACACTGAGTCTCGTCTGAACCTGTCAACGAGACACTGAGTCTTGCATGGACCTGTCAACGAGACACTGAGTCTCGTCTGAACCTGTCAACGAGACACTAAGTCTCACCTGCACCTGTCAACGAGACACTGAGTCTCACCTGCACCTGTCAACGAGACACTGAGTCTCACCTGCACCTGTCAACGAGACACTGAGTCTCGTCTGAACCTGTGAACGAGACACTGAGTCTTGCATGGACCTGTCAACGAGACACTGAGTCTCGTCTGAACCTGTCAACGAGACACTGAGTCTTGCATGGACCTGTCAACGAGACACTGAGTCTCACCTGCACCTGTCAACGAGACACTGAGTCTCGTGTGTGACTTGCGTGTGCTCATCCATGTCAATTTGAACGCGCGGCCGGAGACTGCAGCATCGCTGACACCACGTGTGCGATGTTACGAGGGCTGCGAGAAGCTTCGAATGTAAAAGCTGTTACTAAAATAACTAACCGTGTAATCGGAGAATTTTTTGGAAAAAAATTAACATTAAAAATGCAGACAGTAGTGAGAACACTAGTCAATGACAGGTTAAAATAATCATATAATTAGCGAACAACTAAATTTCTGTTATATAATGGATATATTTCTGTTAGAAAATGACCATATCTTTATTAAAAACGGCCACATCTTTGGATGACGGCCACATCTCTGATAGAAGACAGCCATATCTCTGATAGAAGACTCTGATGTTAGAAAACGGCATATTTCTGTTAGAAAATGGTTATATATTGGATAGAGAACGGCCTTATCTCTGAGCGAAAATGGTCATCTCACTATTAAAAACAATCATATCCCTGTAAGTAAACAACCATATCTCTATACGAGAGCAGACTTACAGTAGCAAAATAAAAACACCAACAAAAAAACAATAATAACAACAGTAACAACAGCAGCAGCACCAGCAGCTGCAGCAACAACAACAGCAGCAACAGTAGCAGCAACAGTATCAGGAACAGCAGCAGCAACAGCAGCAACAGCAGCAGCAACAGCAGCAGCAACAGCAGCAACAGCAGCAGCAACAGCTGTCACGCTCCCACACAGACCCTCAGAGATGCTTTAATATTGACGAGGTGCTGAACGAGGCACCCGAGCCTTCTTGCAGGTGTATTTACGGTTGCTGGTGGTGTATAGAGCTGCTGCTGGTGTATAGAGCTGCTGCTGGTGTAGAAAGCTGCTACTACTGGTGTATAGAGCTGTCGCAACTGATGTATAGAGCTGTTGCTACTGGTGTATGGAGTTGCTGCTGTTGGTATATAGAGCTGCTTCTGCTGGTGTAGAAAGCTGCTACTGCTGGTGTATAGAGCTGTTGCAACTGATGTATAGAGCTGTTTACTGGTGTATGGAGTTGCTGCTATTGGTATATAGAGCTGCTGCTGCTGCTGGTGTATAAAGCTGCTGCTGGTATACAGAGCTGCTGCTTGTGTGCAGATGTGGCATGCAAGCACTTTTATAATGTTTAAGAAATGCAAACTTCAACACGATCGGACTGGCCGATGCACCGAATTACGAGCAGCCTTCAGAGCGCCTGCATTCATCTATTTTGAGGTTATAAAAGGAGCTCAAGTTGTCATCGTTGAAGCCAAGTTTGAATTATCTGACACTACATGACTATTCATGACTAAACGCCATCTGACCTCTATTTTGTGATCAAATCTGATATAATTGAGTAAAGTCATTCTGAAATTAGTTCACTAGTAAAATTGTCAGAAATAAATTTTGTTTGTTTGTTTCGATGTGACCAGAGTATAACTCAGCTTAAACTTTATTTTTCTAGTTTTTACCATTTCTGCTGCTGGGAAACGTTTTGTGATTCAGGGCTGAAATTTACCGGTGACTTTGGTTCTTGGGGTTAAATCATGATTGTAATAATAATAATAATAATAATAATAATAATAATAATAATCTATATATTGGATACTTTGACTGCCGGGATTCGACTATTCGTTAAGATGAGGAACTAGTTTTTGCTCCACGAGCTTCTTATTAAAGACGTGCAAGTTTAAAAAGCTCTCAAATAAGTTGGATGAAGGAAAAACCTGATAATTAAGATATCTACGTTCAAAATTATTAATGAGCAAAAAAAATCTACGTTGACAATACAGGTTGACTGTTCACGACAGAATGTAAAATCTCCTATATATGTTGTTGCAAATATCAAGGATAAATATTCCTTCACGAGCTATGGTATCGCCCCAAAAATATGAAGAAAATATTGGTTGCAGGCCAATTAAAATTCAAGTCTTAGAGCCGCAATTAAGTGCGTGGTTAAGTTTTAAAGCCATAATTAAGTGCGTGGAATATATGGAGTATGATAACATATGACATTAATTTAATTAATAATGAAAATGTTCTGTAAGGAAGTTTTCATTTCTATCCCATGTAGATTTTCCCTTGCAGTAAAAGTTTCTTTCGTCCTACGTGCCAAATTACAAGGATGAGCTCAAGGTTCATAAGCAAGCGTAATTTTAAACTTAAAAAGTGCTCAGTATTTCAACATACTACTAAATAAATGCTTATGAACCCAAGAATGATTTTAATTTAAAAGCCAGTATTTTTAAACAGAGTTATTTCTAATAATTTCTAAAGGAAATGAAAGAAGAAATAACCACATGAAGAATCTTTAAATATATTTGACCGTTTTTGTGCTAGAGATAAAGGTTGTACATTGCAGTCACATATCTGCCTCGGTCTGTAATTCGCTTTCAATAATCGATCACAATTTATTCATGCGACGCAATCGGATAAACGATGAAAGGATTTCGTCTAAGGCGACCGGATTTCTTCCACCGCCTTTGAAGTCGTAGAATAAAAATGATTGCGTCTATAGTATTGGAGAACATTCTTCTGAGCATTTTGTCCAATACAACTCACTTGATATTCTACATGGAGTGTACAGTTTGATCAATAAAATTCACTAGATACACAACATGGCGCATGCATTTCAATAAAGCTCACTTAATATTTTTTTACCTTGCATTCGAAAGAATAAATTTATGAAGTATCTATTAGTTGTTAAAACTTCATAGCCAATAAAGAAAACATCCTTTTGAAAGGTTTAAACTAATTAGAAAAAATTAAATAGCACTTGTTGAAACCTAAAAAAGATGCAGAATAAAGTCTCGGCAGAACATAAAATAGAAGTAAAATAAGACCTCGGTAGAACATAAAATAGAAGTAAAATAAGACATCGGTAGAACATAAAATAGAAGTAAAATAAGACCTTGGTATACCATAAAATAGAAGTAAAATAAGACCTTGGTATACCATAAAATAGAAGTAAAATAAGACCTCGGTAGAACATAAAATAGAAGTAAAATAAAGTTTCGGCAGAGCATAAAACAGATATACCTACAAATAAGAGCAATTAGTGGCTGCTTCTGTGACATATATTATTAATACTTGTTCTTGCACCTCACCTATTCTTGCACCTCACCTATTCCTACAGATCACTAGAATTTTTTCTATACATGTAAGCTCTTTTGACTCTCATGAATTAAATATTTATTAATATTTTCATCAAATTTTATGTTCCTACAAAAAAATATATTAAGTGAAAGTGAATTTGAACAAACATTCCATCTAAAAGCTCCGTAGCTAAAGCATAATATCCGACTTTTAACTTGAAAATAATTGTGCATGAATCAATACATAATAAGTAGGGAATGTCATGCAGAACAATATATATATATATATACATTTACATTGTATATATATATATAATATATATATATATATATATAT
>VCRD01000221.1:108232-135604 GCA_006783055.1 Trinorchestia longiramus
TATATATATATATATATATATATATATATATACAATTATTCAGAGTAAGTATATGCACGCAAGCACATCAACTCTAGTGATGTAGAAGTTTGAGTCGAAATAAAAGAAATATATTAACCTTTAATTACTCACCATAAAATTGCATGAGTATATGGACATTATTGTGCTAATTTAACAGAACAGTTTGGGATTAAAATCAAGAAGAAAAAGATGCGGAAAAAATATGATAAACTGAACGTCGTGTATAGAATTGGCAATAAATTTGTGAATTTGGCATGATATTTCCAACATCAAATATTTTATTTCAGGTTTCATTCTTAAGTTTCAAGTAGTGCAAATTTCAACTTCATGTTCTATCATGCAGACGCTATGTATGTAATAAAATTTAAAACAGAACTTATGACGGCTAAATAATGTTACAGCATCATTTCTCAGTGGAGTTTCACTTTCTTTTCTAGTTGTACAACCATGGTACAAATTTACATTAATTGTACTTTTCTGAGGTTTTGACTGAATGGAACATGGACCTGATAAAAGCTATCATGAGATCTGTGCTTCGTATCTTGTAGAGAATAATTTGTCCTCGATCTCAATGCCCAACTTAAGACTGAACATGCAACCCGTCAGTTGTTCACACCTCAGAGCTAGTGATAAAATCGTTCTGATATTTATGATCATGCACAATGTTTTGTTGGAGTGAATACGTCGCTGAAATTCCTTCAACCCAATTAGGTGCTTATACTTTAGGGCATGTGGGTAACATCAAAATTCCGCAATTTTTAATAGCACACTTCGAAGTTTAGTGACCGTATGTTGCAGGGGAAATGCGGATTATGATCAGCTATTGTGCAAAACTGTATGAGGTAAATTACTGATAGTTTCTACAATTTGATCATGAGGCTTAATATTACTAACTTATATTTCTTGAATTCGATATTTTAAAAATACTTCTTCAGTACGTAAAATACTCAGAAAAAATGTGCATGAACTTACATTTTAGTACACTTACCTTCTCTTCGAATTCACGGTTATGCAAACGAAAGAAATTGGTTACATTACATGAAGCGTTCTCTAAAGCACGCTATGCGTCAGGGCGATTATGCTTGATTAGAAGCCACTGCTGTGCAAGACTACGCAATCTTGAGGAATTCCAGAAGCACCATCAAGTGTAAATCTAAGATGCACGTTTCCATTTGCATAGAAGAGCAACGCTAAAATTTCTCATGTCTTGCCGATACTACACCCAGGGATCCTGCAAGGTAGGTGATAGCTTTCTGTTCGCCTAAGTCTTGCACCTCTGGTGCATAAAAACATATTGATTAGAACTCTACAGCACGTGTGATGCGTACCTTGAGACCTGCGGAACGTAACCTGCTCGCTAAAAAAGACAACTCAATCGTGGGTGCAACTGACAGTTCCTCAGCATGGCTAGTTCCGCCCAGAATTAGGCCATTTATGACTCTTGAGACCCACAACGGATTCGAAACTTTGTTGATGAATTAGAGTTTAATTTTTCGTTCGTTTTCCCTTCTGAGGAATTACTTATAATTTTGGATCTTGAAGTGACAGAGTTGTGTCTGTTTGCATGAAACTACATATGATGTGAACAGAAATTTTCAATTGAAGCACACAAGAAGTGGATTATAAACGAGATTTAGACACTTTTAATGTTAACTACAAAATTGCTTCATGGAAACTCAAATGAATTTGGAAATACAAACAATTTAGCTTTTGAAACATGAGCAATTGATGAAGAACAATACACTTAAAATAGCCCGTTGTACATAATATGTAACATCCTTAAATTATTATTTAACAATCGATTGCTAATTTTCTCAAAAATAAAATTGCAATGAGAAAGCTTAAAGCTTTTTATTTAATACCATGGTATTAAACGGTGATACTGACTAAATGTTGTCTTAGCTTCTACAATAACATTCCTCCCACAACGATCCTAGGCCAGTAACATTTACTTCAAAAGTTACTAATGGACGTCCGTCGCAAAAAAAAACTCTTACTAATTCCTCTAAAAGAATATCACATGCCCTTACTTTGATGCTTCTCAAAACTATGTACAATCCCCAGGGTCTTCCTATGTTCTTCCTCACACGTTCCACACATCAGTCCAGGCATTTTACGGTAAATGGCACTTGCTGTTTCGATAATGTGCTCTCGATGGCAGCGGTTTTCGAGCTAGCGACCAGGCGACGTGTCTCAAGTCGTTCAAGACGATCGAGTCATCGATTTCCAGAGGTGAGTTAAGCGTCACCCTTCCTGACAATCCTAGCAATCGATAAACTGTGACCGATTGTTCCTTCTATTTCTTCTGTGGATATCCCAAGACCAGTCGTCACCAGGATTCTGGAATGCGTTCTAAAGACCAGTCATTGTCAGAATTGTGCAATGGTTTCTCAAGACCAGTCATTACCAAGATTCTGCAATGACTTGTCTTTAGAAACCATGGTTTCTAAAAACCAGTCATTACAAGGATTCTACAATAGATTCTGAAAACCAGTCAATGCCAGGATTCTGCAATGGATTTCTAAAACAAATCGTTCACAGTATTTTAAAATGGGTTTAGGAAATCCATTCCCAGCACTCCGTTAGAGATTTTTCATGACTAATCGCTCCCACTATTCCACGAGTAATTTCACGCACCCACCCACTAACTCCTTGTATTCTTAGAAGGCTGATTATTCATTGTTAGCATTCTTTCCAATTTTTTTTCAAATTCCCTCTTAGCTTTTATAATGATAATTGCTCGTACTGTATTAATCTTCATGCACCAAAATTATTCATTCTTCTATACCATTTAAAGCGTTTTTTTGGTCCATAAATATTTTTAGCGATGAACTTTTTCATCCATGAATATTTTGAGGAGCTCAAATATTTTTCTTGGAAAAATTCCACTCACTGGATAGTTTTTTTAATCGAAATAAAACCTAAAGCGACGTTATTGCTTGGCAATCGGTCCTGAATATCATGCATTTATGTTTTTAAATCGTTTTGTATCACTAAATGTTCTCTACATGTACTCCAGCTTGTCGCTCGTACCAAGTCAAATTTTACCTGCATCCAATGTTAGTTTTTAAATTTTTTAATTCATTTTACATGATCAAACGAGACAATGAAAGATCATTTCTATGGTATTTTTTCTTAGATAAAAAGTGTTAAAATAAAGTTTTTCACATTAATTAGCCCTTCATTTTTACGTTGAATTTATCCCTATATACTCGTATGATAGTTCTGTACATTTTTGATAACTCTTAATCTTAAAAATGGACACATGTAGCAAATAAGAAACACATAAAGGTAGGTCAAAGCTTCTTTCTTTGGTAGAAAATTTTTGTATTGGCACCCGTATGATTTTTATTTTTAACTGAACTAAATATAAAATTTCTGAGATAAATCAATGATTTTTTCGACTACATTATCAATTTTTCTTCATGAAGACAGCTCTATGTGCTGCGTATTTTTTAGGTTCAATTATACATTACCCTGATTAGAATTTATTCTTACATTAAATGTAGTTATAACTGGAAATTAAGCGAAAAATCCGAAGCGTGCTTTATGACAAACATTTCCCTAGCATAGAAACTTAAAAACTGCAATCCCTTTCCTCTGCAAATTCTCTGGAGTTTGCATCTGTTCATGTGTACTCTTCTAGCTCTCAGGATCTATACTGTCGAAGTGATCTAGGCCGGGCATTGGTAATAATTTTATTGCATTTCCTCTATTAAGATCTGTCACTCTAAATTTCTTCCAATTATTTCTTAGCAATTCAAACTCCCATGAATTTTTGAACACAGCGTTTTGAATATTTTCAGAGGAATCTATGTGAACACATTTCTTACTTGGATTAAATATACTCTCTACAGAACCTATATATGATATTATCCCCACATCTGACCTTATGATTTCTTCAACAGTGTATTGTCAACCATGAATGGGTTGTATATTTAATTTTCAATGAATTTATGTACACTTTAGTTTTTGTAAAATGTATGTTAATTTCGAGAACTTTTGCTAACTGATCGTCTCAATCTGTTATTCTTTTCATAGTCTCCTCAACACGATCGGCTGATTCCTACATTTCATAAGTGGTAAAATCAACTGAAGACTATATCTATAGTCATTCCTCCTGGTTTATTATATATCACTGATCACCTCGCAATACCATTACTCTTACAATTAAATCGTGACAGCTTCATTTCAAGCAACATGACAATAACCCTTCATCTAACGAGCAACATTAAAAAATGTTAAAAATTTTGGCCGTAACCTCAATTTCAGAAAATAAGGATAAGAAACTAAAGGTAATCTTTATGAAACGAATGAAATTTAAAATCAATATAGTGATTTAAAATTTCAGAGTTACGTAATTTTTTAAAATATTTTAACAGTTGACTCTTTACCAAGAAAAATTTTATACCACTTATTCAAAATAAGATAAAAAAGAGTGAATTCATTTAGCAAAATTCTTGTAATTTCTTGGCATTCCCATCTTCTAGAGGTTAATTATTCTTGAAATTATTACTGGGGGGAGAATATTACCTGTATAATTTTCTAATTTTGTAAATCTTAAAATAATAATTGTACAGTTTACATAATTCTGTTAGTAAATTTTTGGATTTAATTAATAAATGCATTTAACTAATTGTTAAATTATTGTTTCTGAAGGAAAGGGTAGTTAAAAATTGAAAACACATTACAAATCTATGGGAATTTTTCCACTGAAATAAAATGAGTTGTCGAAATATTTATACAAAAATTATACGTCTATTTTTTATAATTATATACGCCCTTAGATCAGACTGAAAAAGAATAGTCTAATAACTAGCTTCTCTAAGGAAGTTTGTTTGGTGTGTTTACATGTGACAGTCTTTCTCTTATAATTTTTAAACAGTAGAATAGAATATGACATCAGAAATGAACTGTTTAGTCTATTCTTAGGTTGGAACCTATAAGTCCCAAGTAAAGAGCAGTTTGAATGATGAGGATGAGTTTGAAGAACTCATCGACGAATGCTGTTCCAAAAGCATCATATATTCCGTAAACATAACGAAAATAAGTATTTTACAAGAAATAAATCGCAGAAATATTCCTCGAGACTGTGTCTCTTCATTCACAGACGAGCAATGCAAAAGTAACACTTGACGAGTATATGACTATATAGATATGTATGCCAAATGCATGTATAGAGTCATAGGTCATGTGGGTATGATAATTAATTACTATGCCTGTAATGAATGAATTAGAAAGGGGAATTTCGAGTAATTCGTTCATCACATCATGTCATGTGGTCCCGGTATTAAATTTCGCGTTTTGAACTCAAAAGATTCGTGCGTAATTGGACACATGAAGAGAAAAATTAAAGATTGACATTGCGATGTAGAAGATAGAAAAAAGATATAATCCAAATGACGAAGTCTAGGATTTAGAATTTTGTTGTGTTAATAACCTTTAAAGAAAATAAATCGTTTAAACTGTTTGCAGGAATATTCTTCAATAAAGTGAACAGATTATTAAACATTTTTTAAATATTTTAGTTACATGAAGATGAATGCCTCATTGAGTACACAACCCACGGGTTATGATCTTTTTCTCAGTACCTGACATTAAGCATTGAAATACCGGAAAAATTTACTGTAATGAACTTTATGAAAATGATTTTTACTGAACAAGTGCATATTTTAAATGGCATTGATTTGAAACGTTTAAAAACGAAATAGAAGAGACTATGTTTAGAATTTTTTGGATAAATTCGAATCGTTCATGCAAACCCCTCTTATGTTATGTCCTCCATCGTCTTTTGCAATGAACAAAAGTTCATACTTTCGAGTCACAACTCCTCGATCGACAACTAAAATAGGCAGCATTCCCCAGGCAGCGACTTGCCTTGTTCCATTACTGCTCTCAGTCAACGAAGTGCTCGCGTGTTTTAAGGTACGTAAGAAAAGACCAAGTAAGTCGAAGCATAAGTAATCGGGCGGCCTTCTTTTATTATGGAGACTAATGAGGCGCACGTTAATTGCGCCTCACGAGACTGATGGGTCCTCCAAGCTCCAACAATGGCAGGCCTTGCAAGCCCAAGATAAATTGAGCTTAGAAGTGTGCCGATGGAAGCCAGGGCACCTTAAAGGGCCACCAGAAAAAGACTTGTTGAGACGTTGAGGAGCCAAGTGTCGGGCCCAAGTGGCCGCCATTGTCGCTTCGGCCGAGGAACGGGTCAATACGCCACGCATACGCCGCTTGTTCATTGGCTCCCGCAAACATAGAGATTGCTATGCCATTGGTTCGATGCTCATGGCTTCTGAGGGGAACTGAGACCAGTGCTATTGATCATCCAATGAGGGTAACAAATCAGAGGGTAAGCTCCTCCCCTTGATGTGCTTTGAGACCAATGGCGCTCGACGATCTGCCCTCAGCAACTTGGATTTTGACCGATCAAATGTCAGCTCAAGGATTGAAGCCTCGTGATTGGTTGCGGTGCTGAGGATCCAAGAGTCACCCAAGACAGAGACGGTCAAACCGCAAGTGTGACCACCGCTGTGGCCCGGGCATCTGACCTCCTGTTCGTCCAGGACCTCCAAAGTGAGGGAGTTCCTGAAGCAGTGATCGACGCGCCCTTCCGCCTCTCTTCACCAAACGCTAGGAATTAAACCCAGAAAACTCCAGAAGTTTCGACACTTGCGTCGTCTCTTCCCGATTGTTGGCTATCGTACGAGTAACAATAAAAAGATCTGCATTTGCTCCTTTGATCGCAACACCCTCGTAGGGAACGTGAAAAATTCGGAAGTTTCAATACCATAACTTCCTTTTCCAAATCGAAGAAGTTAGAAGGAGAAATAACTTGCAAGTTTACTCGAATACAAATTTTGCCTACTACATAATTTCTGCGCTAGTTAGAGTCTGCGCGAGTTTGTAAATAATTCACGAAGTGCTCAAGTCGATCCAGAAAAAGAAGCACTCTCTGAAGTTTCTTTTCCCGAACACTAGCCTTGCACCTAAAACAAAATCCAACCAATGACAGACTATTTAATTGAAAGATTAAGCGTGGTATTTTATGCATGGTGAAACGCAGTGTTCTGTAGGCAGACAACCAACAGACATCGAACTGACGATCACTAAGTCCACTTGAGAAGCACAACAGACCTCAGCCCAGCACGTCTCTGCTGACAGTGAGTACATGTACATGTTTTGCAACGGGCGCTGTAGTACGCCTACTATGTGCTTTAAGATTGCGAATAATCTTTTGGAAATAGATCTTCACATGAATTGGATTTGTGTAGGTTGTTACCCGTTAATATCTTTGGAAGTATAAAATTACATTAATTAGATTTGTGTAGGTTGTTACCCGCTAATATCTTTGGAAGTGTAAAATTACATTAATTTGATCTATGTAGGTTGTTAGCCGTTAATATCTTTGGAAGTGTAAAATTACTTCAATTAGATATGTTAATTACCCGTTAATATACCCAAGTTTAGTATATATTCAATCTGAATTAAGAGTTTATGCCATACAAAATTTATGGAATTCTTATACATAGTTTTGCAGGTATAAAAAAAAAATATATATATATGTATATATATATTTTTTTTGTTGAGTAGTAAATACGAAACGAGTGATAACAAAGGAGCTTCAGCTGAATAGACTTACATCATTACTTAATACCTTGTTCATATTTATTACCTACTGAACATTCACTTGAATTCAAACATTCTTCAACATGACGTTCTATGACCTCGAAGTTTGATCAATAAGTTCCTTTTCGACTGAACGTTAAGCTAAACATTGGACAGGAGTTGTTTTCAAGGAAATTATGGTCTACGAAACTGGACGTTTTATTTTAAAAAGGCGGTTAACACATTAATAAAACATATAAGGAAAAAAACGGCTTATACACCTAAGAGAATGATGCAACCAGTGTGGAGGTTAGAACGACGAATGCAATTTTTATAATGACAATGAAATTTTTTTGAAGTGAGCATATTATACTGAAATACAACTAAATATATACATCGTGACATACATAGGAGTACTCAAATACACTAGACCCTGAGTTCAAAACGTAGACTACACACACATGGCAGGACTACACACACACATGGCAGGACTACACACACATGGCAGGACTACACACACAAGGCAGGACTACACACACACATGGCAGGACTACACACACACATGGCAGGACTACACACACATGACATGGCGGAAGTCGTCACGGAATGTCCCGTTGCTGTGCGCACAGAATTGCTTATTAACATCGCATTGATGTTAGGCGGAACTGAACCACGACATGACAATGAAGGCAACTTTATGTGGACTCAAGCAGCATAAAAACTTGTTAAAAATTAAGCAAATTATGAATGGTGTGTTAAATTTTGGTTACATTTACATGATGAGGTGCTGGTCGTTATGAGGGCCGAGTCTGACGTGATTAAGAGGACTGAGAGCAAGCAACAACTACAAGCAGTAAATTTCATAATTTTTAATGGGTAGTATTCATTATTATAGAGCTATTTAGAATTGTCTAGTCATCAGATTGGTGAGCAGGAAATTTAGTCTAATTATTCTCATTGAATATGACATTAATCATGTTCTACATAGTTTTGTGATGATGGTGGATTGTTTCTTTCTTTTCTCAATATATTTTTCTGCTCCTTATATTCCTTTAAACAAGTTTGTGACTCTAAAAAAGCAAGCTTACTTCAATTACGTGTGGAGTTTTTATGCTGTATATGAACTTAAGTAGATCTATGTAGGCACTTGCAGGGTTAAGGTCACCATTAACTAATTCAATACAGAAATTTACGTCTTAATTGTTACTTGAAATATATATATACGTTTTAAATTTTAGTAGTAAAAATAATTGTTCAAAAAAGCAGCAAAAAAAATTCTGAGTGTGTCATTGTTCTGATGAGAATATTAATATTTTGAGACTGGGATCCCATACTGATGTATAAGTTGATATTTATTTCTAGATCCTGAACTACGGAAGCGAATTGAAAACCTCAAGCTAACTGAGAGTACAATTAAAGAATAGAAAGATAGATGTTGAGATAAAATCATCGAAAGAAAAGTACCATGTATTTACATTGCAGTTTTGCTAGGTCATGTCTTGTTTAGTTTTTTGATATTAAAAATATTTTTTCCCTGTTACTCTAATATTTAATGCAGTGTTTTCAATGCATGCTTTCTACTCTTCTATGCTTATATTTCCGACTTAAATGACTAAATATTAGAAATTTTTGCAATATATTTTGTCATCTTGAAGACATTTCATGGTAGAATATCATTACTTTATTAAAGCAATGGAATTTTTTATTCAAATAAGATCATAAATTTTTTACTCACTGTCATAGTTTCATAAGTTCAGAGATGCATATTTTTTATAAACACAGTTATTAAGTAAATTTTGTCACTTGAAAAAAAAATCGGGGTGAAAAATCTTGGCCAACCTTATTACATTTCCATATTTCTCCGCAATGTTTGCACATGTAAGACACGAGAATGATACAGTGATTGCAGTAACCTGAATAGAAATATCTTTACTGTTCCAGAGCGACTAGATTCAAAGAGCATGATCTAAATAACAAAACAAGCACAACTCTTCTTTTGTCTGTCTTTGTGAGTCGCCAATGCAAACACAGACCATGGCCAGACCAGGCTATGAAGTACGCCGGTTCAATTACATGTGCATGTTCAGTGAGCTCCTGATCAACTGTGAAGTGCTCTCATGTCTTTGTCTCTGTGCTCGCTACAATTTCACATTCAGGACATTGACTGTAGCAACCGCATATTATATATATACACTGTATTGTCACGAACCTAAAGCATGTTGAGGAGTTATCATTGTATTTCCCTGTCCACAAACAATGAATAGAAAATGAATTAACCATAGCTTTGATCAAATATGCTTCATGTTTGGTACGACCCGTTTTGGAAAATGGTTCGAAAAGCGATTTGTGGTCGAGTTTTGGAGCATCGTAAAAATATTTAATAACACTCTTCTGTAGATATGAGTTGGAACAATTTTCGGGCAGCATACTTACGCATCGTTTTTTTCACAATATTTTAATCGAATGGTGGTTATTGTTCCATGATGAAAAAAGAAATCTACGATTAATTAATCAGTAAATTGGGTTGAACATAGAAAATAAAATACTAAGAAAAACAGATTTCTGTCCATTAAATTCGTACGAAACATTCTTGAGTAATTTCTAAACTATTTTTTGACTCAGTGCGATATGTTTTTGATCTTCACAAAAACTGGAATACATTCTTGTGCAAAGTCCTCTAAATTAATTTTTCACTCACTCTCAATCGTGAAAACTAAATTTACGACAGGAAAAGGCACCGCTGCCTCCGTCCTGCCCAGGTCTGATCTTACCCTCAACGCCTGACCGCAGAACAAAGTGCCGGATGCGAATATACGTTAACCTCGGCCAATTTAGACTGTGTGTGTTGGTGCTTCCTCTCCACGGCGGCAGCACGTCCTGACCTCAGCTCGAAGACACGTGCACGTGCCAACGGGCACGTGTCTGCAGGAAGCTGCGCCACGTGCACGGTCATGTGTACACGTGCAATCTCGCGGTACGTCCTGTTTCACTGGAATGTTGCCACAAGGATGATAATGAGAGCAAGAATCAGAACTTTTTGCAGCATCTTTATGTTCTGACATTTGTTTCATTTTTCATATTATGTGCAAAAATAGAGCTCAGTTACATGAAGAAGCGTGCGTGGTTTTCAAGACACAGAAACGACACTTATTACTATAACTGATGCTCTTCTTGAAGTTCAATTTACGAGGAAAACGAAAAATTCAGGTTAAATATTGGTTGGAGCAAAGCCTGTTTAATGTCCGTTGCGTTGCCGGAACTCAACCGGACTTCATCGGTAGATGAACGTTATTTTTAGAGCACTTCCGAAAATTTTCGTAGGCCATGCATTGTTTGACGTAAAATAACTAGTAAGTCTGCCAGAAATGTAAACTAGGATGCACGGAACGATGGAGGTAAAGCTGTCGGTCGGGGTTTTAACCCTTCACGGATTTAAATAAAAGCGGGGGAAATAAAAGAAGTTTCTAAGAAGATATCAAATTTTGTAGCAATCCTCAGCGCGCAGAAACGCTTAGCAAGATGCACATGTATCTGATATATAATTTGCGTGAAGTTCATGGACATTATCTTGAGTCGTGAGAGTAAGTGGTAAGTCATAACAGCAATTTAATGACTAGAAATGTTATTATGTATAGGGTAGTTCTCATGAGGAAGTCATTAATAGTACGTTGGACAGCTTTCAAAAATGGGATGCAAAAAAATGAACGAAAGACGAATTTTTCATGATGCACGCTGTGGATTCGTTGATTTCATTTATTGCTCGTAATCTAAAAAAAGATAATATGCACAGTATGAAGTGAATAACTTGTCAAAATATTCATGCGCAGTATTTACTTAGAGTGAATTGACATTAGCTGTCGCATAAATGACATGGGAAGAGATAAAGTTGTGAAGCACGTAAGAGATGTATAGCAAATACTGACCTTGTATGAGTGAAGCACACACACCAGATTTACAAAATGCTCATTTGTAAGACGTGAGTGGTAGTTAGCCATAAAGAATACGTGTGGTTTGGTTGGTTGTCAAGCAGCACTTCTGTAACCAAATGTAAATATATGGAATGTTGAGCGGAATTCAGAGATGTTTTCTGAATTTTCCCAGAACTCCCACCAAAGCAAAATAAGTATACACAAAATTACTGCACTAGAGAAGCAAAAAGAAAGAGGTTTATTTGCATACAAGCCTGACTTCTGGACCAACTTATTTTTGGTTTAAAAAGTAATGATACAAATAAATAGAAACCTTTATACGGTCTCCAAATTAGCAATTTATAACCACCTACCTTCGATCAAAGTGTGGTCTAAATGAATAACGTGAGCAATTTGATCATGAAAATGGTTAATTAAGATTTACTTTAATGTTCTTAATTTCCAATACTGTAGATAAGGGAGGATTAGAATCTTGTAACTCCTATCAGTTGTTAAGTAAAGGATAAAACTGGTATTCGAGGGCACGTGTTTGTTTAAAACCTTCAAGCATTATATTATTGCGGACTATTTGCGACCGTATCACTCTCCGAAGCAAAAGGTTAAGCGGCCTATGCCATGTTAGTAAGATACACACACAGACACACACAGACACACATAGACACACACATACACACACATACACACACACACACACACACACACACACACACACACACACACACACACATACTCGCTGACATGAGGGTATGAGGTAGAAGCAGGAGTGGGCAGCAGGTCAATAAGGACCAGTACGGGTCAATAGGCAGGTGAGGGCTGCCCTCATTGTTCTCCACCCTAATTACTAAACACCTGCAAATCTCTTCCGTTCCCACGGACGTGTTGAGTTTTGTCAAGCTCCGGAGAGTGATTGTAAATGTAAATCGTGACTCCACAACATCATCCTGTTTTGTCCAGTGTAACTTTTTCGTCGGATTGCCGAAATTTTTTATGTTTTCTTTAGGTTTCGTTCATAATTATGACAAAATTAAACAGTGAGTTCATAGCTCATATCATCGCTTGCTCGTTGCAGTGGAAAAAGATTTGTTGATTTGAAACACGTTGTGTCAGAATTTATTTACGCTGCGAATTTTTCAGAAGCTACTTATGTAGCTGTGCTTTGTCAAGATTGAATGTCAAAATTATCTTCATTATTATTATGAAATTATTTAACGATTTGTGTTTAACACGAACTATATAGATAAGGTTTAACCGGTGGCTTAAGTGCAGTGATAAACCGAAGATTATGGTTCATTATTGATCACTAAAAAATTAATTCATGGAGGATTAATAAACTGTGAAGCAGTTTGTGATGGAAGAGACGATTCTTCTGCGTGGCAGTTGCCAGAGGAAGTTATTTCATTTTGCAGTTTCTAAGCAACTGCACCGATGACAGAAAAGAACATCTTTCGAGTACCACAGTTTTCAGAAAAAATATTTTTAGTTTCACAAGCACCATTGACCTCATTTTCAAGAAGTTGAATTTAGACCAAGAAAAATGTAGATAAACTAGTATTCCGTCATTTTGCCATCGATGAATATGTTTCAGACGCCAGGTCCAATTCGAAAAACTATGTTAATATATAGCATGATCTGACTTACAAAATTCTCGGTAGCAAGTCCTGTTGATCTGTGGCTCGCTGATTATGAATTTTATTTTAATAGAATTTGATTGAAATGATCGATGCAGATTTCAGTGTATCGAATACTCGGAATTATGGGTTTGAAAGTTAATTATTTTATGCACCAACTCTGATATGTTTCAGAATTGCCGTAATGCTGTGTTATTATTACATTCAAACTGAATTTATAGACAATAATAAAGATTGACTATCATTATTTCCTACGAGTGCTTATGGTTGTTATTGATATTTAGTGTCTTAACTTCCATGTAAAGAAGAAAAGTAACATATAACAAGGCACGGTCCGAGTACGCTGGAGGTGATGATGTGTGCCAGTACGCTAGAGGTGATGATGTGTGCCAGTACGCTAGAGGTGATGATGTGTGCCAGTACGCTAGAGGAGATGATGTGTGCCAGTACGCTGGAGGTGATGATGTGTGCCAGTACGCTAGAGGTGATGATGTGTGCGGTCCGAAAATAAAATTGTAAGTTACGACGTGTTCATTGCAGATTACAATTAACTTTATTACGTAGACCGAGTCTTAAGCTCAATTTAACGATCCTCAATTCAGATTTATAGCTTATTTAAACATTATATTTTACAGTTAGAAAGTTAGTAGCCTTGGACTTAAAAAGAATAACGAGTTCAGCACAATCTTCTTTTTATGCTTAAAGTAAACTTAATTCGCTGAAAGACCACTTATTTCTAGACAAAGCAACATTTTGAGGAAGGTAAGATAGAGCTTTTATTCGTTGGCAATTGTGTTAACGGTTGTGTACGATTGTAACTTTTAATTAATATGTTCATACTCTCTCGGAAACATGCACGATCATCTTCATAACCGACTGGTTCATCGGAAATGAAGTTGTTCAATGAAGGAGAAATAGTTATCGTATGTGTTTGACACACTCAAAACCAAGTATACATCTTAGAAGAACTAGAAAATATTATTGACAGTCTTTTCTTTAATAAAACACTGATATATTTCATACCACCTGGTACATCATAATATACTGACTGATATGCATTGGAGAGCTGGGCCTTTCTGTGACCCTGATTGACTCGCATGAAAATCCCACATAACCTTGAACAAATGATAACTCTCGTTTTGTCGTTGCAGTTCGTCGCCTTTCTATAAAGTTAAATTTCTTTGTTCGTCTGCCTTGGTTAATGCAATGAGCTCCTCTGCTATGCAATGTCTGAAGGAGTGCAGCACTGACTGTTTGAGCGACAATGAATTAAAGGCATAACCAGTCACTGTGATCCTGATACCTTCGGAATAAATTTACGAGTACCTTTTAATAAAATTGTACATTGAAGCTATGAAAACACGTTCTGTTTTATTTTATACTGGAAGCGGTCGCTCTGCGTTCAATATTATCCATTATATATTATTTGTACATGCCAATAAAAGAGAATGCAAGTTTTTGATTGAACGCGTACTCCAAATTAGTCATGTCCTTGTAAGTTGTACTGTTCACATTCCTTGTTATTTACCGCATTCCAATGTTTAAGTATGATAATTACGAAAAAAACCGTCTTCGCCAGCTTTTCCGAGTCCTTAGAGAGTATAATAGGGTTGTTCATCTTGATGATTTGTGGGTTTTAATACGTTTTGTTGCGGATGAAAAAATGCCAGATTTACTTTTGTGAAAGCCGGAGTTCCGCTTCAGCTACGTTTTGTAACAAGCAACCCTGCAGAAACACGGAAATTCGTTTACTTATTAGTAGGCAAAAATGTTTATTGCGACTGAAAACGAACCTAATATTTAGATGCGAATAAATGTTAATAATAATAATTGTTTCCATAGCTTATTGATGATATGCTGGAGTTTTGTTGCAGGACTCTTTTAATATTCGTTGCTGTTGTAATGATTAATGTTGTGATTAACATTATTATTGTCTACACATCACGGAAAGAATGAACAAGCTATATCGCGTTGAGAAAGTGATCGAGTTAGACATGTGCAGAAAGTGCAGTGCTTCAAGATGAGCGATATTTTTAAGATAGATGAATGAATTCAAAAGGATAACACATTAACATCTACAATTCATGCACGAGGGTGGGCGAAATTTACGTGGAATAAAGAATGATTATTACTATTAATTATTTCACGCATTCCTGCTTGAGACTTGGTCTTAGACCTCAGCTGTCCTCTTAAGATATCAAGGATGATTGTGGGAGACGGTACTGCACGATGACGTGACAGGTGTAAACCGGCAAGAACTACTGGGCATATCAACGAAAGGTAACGAGTAATCTTGTGACCCACAGGAAGAAAAGACACTCGATTGTGGTTTGTGCGTTAACAATTTCAGAAAAATGTTCCTACGCGTCTTTAGCCTACCCTGATATTTTTTAGAAAAATTATGTGGTAGTTAATAGAGATTAATATTAACATCATCATGGTTATTATAGCAAGGTGTGACAAGTAGCTAAATCCATGGCTAAACTGAAATTAGTTCTCATTATTTTTTAGGTGTTAGCTCAAGTTGAATAATTGTGTGGAATTCTTCTAATGGCGCTTATTATGACCCACACTGTACATATCGACCCCGGCGGGGAGCTGTAAAAGTGCGTACATACTGGCGTATGATGGAGGGAGATGAGAGCAATAATGGAGTTAATGGCGTGTAAACAGAGTTCCAGTGGCTGTCAGAGCCACATCACAGCACTGGAGCCTCTTTTAAGTCGGTTAAGGCAAACAGCAACGCTTTGGTTGTGGTGCTGGAGGTGACAACGCGTGTGCTCAGCTGACGCCTGCCTCGTTTGCCCTCGGTGAGAGGGAAGGCCTGTTCATATTTGCGTAGCAGTGAGGGAAGTGAGGGGAGGCTATGGATCATCTTTGAGTGTAGTTGCAGGTGATGAGTGGAGCGTGTGTTGTTGTTTCCATACATGGTACATTGAGACCATGCGTCTGCAAGCGTATATATATTTATAGTTCTTGGGCGCGTAACTACCGAGGGATATTTTACACAAAACGTTTATAAATGCAGAAACTACGTCTCTTTTTGCACTTTGATTACGCACGATACTAACGTAGAGAACTTTCTGATTAGTATTTTTTAAGTGTTCGACTAACCACAAACTAACCGACGAACAGTTAAATTAATTCAGTTCTGTTGTATGAACTTAGCTCCTTGGTAGCTTTGGCAAAGCCTGAATGATATTTCTGTTTTTCCAGTATTTCCTTCAGTGGTTAGTATTGAACTTATGTCGATGAATTTTCTGAAATTCTGTGAGCAATAATTCTATAATCAACTTTCCCACCCCTCAATTGTCCTCCTCACTCCACCTTTTAGATTTTTCACGGATTTTTACGTTTAGCTACCAAAAAAGTGGTGCAATAATTCCAAACTTGGTTCAATATCATTGTTTACTTTCCCAATCCGAATTTTTTCGTCGGTTTACCGGAGATAATCATCGTTTTGCGGTGATAATCATCGTTCATAGTAGAAACTTCCGACGATAGAAATAGTACCGGTTATTACCGGTAATTATAGGTATTTCCAGACGATGAAATGTTTGCCGACGATATTGACCGGTATTTACAGTCTTATTCCTACCGTCATTCCAAGCAT
Source organism: Trinorchestia longiramus (assembly GCA_006783055.1). Taxonomy (NCBI): domain Eukaryota; kingdom Metazoa; phylum Arthropoda; class Malacostraca; order Amphipoda; family Talitridae; genus Trinorchestia; species Trinorchestia longiramus. The sequence goes on from VCRD01000221.1 coordinate 125,029, forward strand.
AGGAAAAAGACGATAAAAATACAGTCTTTTTCAGATAATAATTACCGGTTTATCGTAAGATATCATCGGTTTATCGTAAGAAAAGGCGATAATTACCGGTTAATGCTGACGAAAATTAGCGCCAGTCAGACGATAAAATTCGGATTCGGTTGCTCCCTACATTCAGCCAGGTTTATGTATGGACAACACCAAGAGCAATGTATGAAGTAATCTAAACTACATACACCCAACAGTCAAGAATGGGGATTTTCCTGTGATGTTTGGACAGATATGTCACGGAATTACGTTTAACAGATTATTACGCCTACTCACTTGATCACGGTGGAAAAATATTTCGATATGGTCAATAAAGAAATCCTTATAAAACGTAGTGTTTTGCCGTACCAAAGTGTGACAAATTCTAAGATGATAATGTGTCAGCCTTTTAAAAGGTTGAATCTTGGTGAAAGAAGCATCGTAATAATGAATAATGTAGTGTACCGCCACTGCACAATGGAACAAGTACGGGGAGTTTTAGAATAGTGACTAAAAAGCTTGTCTCCATAACCATCCTTGATGAAACAATTGCACAGCAGCAGAATAGAGTAACATCCCGTTCAAAATTATTCAGGGGTTTTACGAACCCATAATGCGTAGAATTAAAACTGTTTCAAAACCAAGTGGGCAATGTCATATTATTTAACCAATGTTAGTTCATGTTAGTTGTTCATGGTATATCAGTAAACCCCTGTATCTTGTCGTAAGTTAGAATTGAGGGCACGTACTTTACTTTTAGGTCATATAGAACAGTAATAATTAACCATGGCTCCTCGGTGGTTATCAGAAGGAGACACTTGAGGTTGGACTAGCAGGTGTGGCTTCTCACGTGATTAGATGATCGGTCACGGCCTCCATGAAGACGCCGACGGTATCACTGATACCGGATAGATAGCCATCTGCTCTTCAATCTACACTCATTGTGATCTTTTATTCAGGAGCATATACGTGCTTACCTTGTAATAATGTGATATTATGACAATCTTCTATCAATATTTAGTTCCTAAGATTTCATTTTTTAAGCATGGGAGCTTTGTTATTATGTAATCATTAGGAGGAAAATATTCCTTGAATCTCTAGTCTTTGTGATGTCTAATTAAAATGCATAACAATTTTGTGTTACTGCGTTACTGCGATGTGGTGACAATTTTTCACTAATTTTCAGTTTCTGTGATTCTTTGAGCAAGAGGGCGCTGCTTTCTCATACTGTGATGCGATGACTCTTAGTTTTAATTTCTAGCGTTCGTGATCTCTAAAATGACAAAAAACTAGAATAAAGAGGAATAAGGAACAAACCATTCTTTATCCTTATTGATATGTAAAGTTTCCTTCATTCGAATTCGTATTCCAAAGGAATTGCTTGGGGACGCAGTCGATGTCGAGGCTCTATGAAACATTTCTTCTTATTCAGTAAAATTGTAGGAAGCAGTATAAAATCCACTCAGAAGCATGAAAAATCGATTAATTTGATTTAATTTATACAGTGATGTATTAAAACTGATTGCCATACTTGAGCAACAAATTGTAACGCACACATTGTGTGCGAAAAAAGTAATTTATAAAAAGATTGATTTTTTTACCTCATTCAATAACTTAAGGAGATAATTCCCATTGAAATAATCTCAAATTATAATTACATGTAGGTATGTGTAACGATATTCTAAAATTCAACTTTTAGCATATTTAAAAAAATGAAAAGCGAAATGTGCATGTGTTACAGTGTGTTCAGATATAGTCGAACAAGACTGTGCATGTAAAATTTGTGCAGTATAATTCCCCGAGGGCATTACTACTGTACAACATATCTTGACATGATAAAAAGTTCTGAGGTAGAGTCCGTGCAGGTGGAAATGCACTTGCTGTGCGCCTGGTTATTCGTTCAAGAAATCCATGTACATCTGAATTTCTCATTCAACTTTTAGTGAGAACATTTCATTGGTAAACTTGAATTCCATCTAGTTTTACCAACTTAAACTAAGTAGTTATTCAAAGATGAATTTACATTTTAAAAGTAATAAATTTTTTTAAGTACGAATTTTGTGAAACTACCAACCAATACCTAAGAGCATAAATACCTGCGTTGAACAATGTAAAACATTACCTGTAACAGACGACAGAAGCACTCGCACTATAGCAGGGCTGACGAACTTTGTAAATTTTTGTATCTACAAGCGCTGATTAACTCAGAATCAAAACCAATGTCTGCTGGAGCTAACTGAGAACCTGCTAACTGAGTTAACTGAGAAATGAGTTAATTTGATTAACTTGGAACTAACACCAGAGTCTATCACTGCTGACTAACTTTAAATCTTTTTCACAGTTTGCCAACACAGATCAGCAGGGAACTGACTTCACTGTCCACAATATTAAACTAATTTGAAGTTAACTGCACTGGTAAGACCCGAGTCTTCACAGCGAAGTTCCACGAACTACAAACAATGTGATTCCTTCTAATTCCAGTTCTATTTCCTAGTAAATTCCTTTCTCTTAAATAAAATAGATAATGATGATAGGAACGAATCAAGTGTTCTATTTTTGGGCTGCTACCCAAGTCCCATGTTAGACATAATCACACACAGGCACCAGGTTAGCAGTACAGAAGTAGGGCATGGTGGAAGGAGGAGGAGCGCAAAGAATGACATATGCTGCGTCACTGAACCTCTCCTCCTTTGAATATTTTCAATCAATCGGACTGTCATTCTCACCATCAACTCCTCCAAATTCTCGCCATGAACACATTCATTTTACACCACACTGCCACTCGGCCCTCATGTCTATGAATAATGTGGAGACTTCGTGGTGACGGCATTCATTTAAACTTCTCAAGCACTTCTGTTCATCCCCATAAATTTCAATGCACTTTCCTACAGAACCATTTGCCCTGACCTCGGCTGAGAAATGCGTCAAGACCATCACTGCCCTTCAGTTCCTCATAAGTAAATTTTTAAAATGGATTAGGTGTGGATTTTTTGTATTGAGCAGCATTTATGTTAGTATTCAGAGACCAAAGAGATTGGTAAGATGTTACGACTATTTGTACGAAACTATGTTTGAAATTAGAATTGCATATCATCTAATATTTCCCTCGTTCAAATTTGTCTCATTCATCGAACAATTCCTATAAATTTTATTTCTTTCCTGTTCAAATAATATCACATTCACGTACATTAAAAGAGTGCATTAAGAACTCTCTATTGATTACTAACAGTTGTTACAATTCTTATTTGATGATTTTCTATTCAAGATGAATATAACTCCTCAAAAAAGAAAAAAGGATAATAAAACTCTCATCAACAAAATTTATTCTAGAAGTGCATGTCAGGTACAAGGAATACTGACACGGCAGTGAGCACATGGTGGATGATCACCAGGTAAGATGACATGAAGCCCTGGCACGTGCTTATCAATACTAATGATGGTCTCAAGATGCTGATATCGTCGCATTCTTGAGACAACCTGACGCTTTTGAGTGACGGTTGGCGACGGGTTGTTGAGAAGACAACCGGCATTTGTGATTGTACTTTATGTTTGGTGGTCAAATCCGTCCAACTGGAAAAGAGTACTGGTGTCACGTTGGGATAGCATAACTATGGTATTGAGGTTACGTATTAGAGATTATTTTAATTTTCAAGTAATTCTGAAAAACTAGATCGTTGAACTATATTAAGACACTTAAACCTTCATAGATACGCCTATAATACACAATTTATACAATAATTCATACGATAGTAGAGCCAGAAGTTAGTTTGAAAATCTGATGAATGTTTTGTACACAAACATTGTGCTACTCTGTTACAGTACACAGACATAAATTGCGTTCACGCAACTGAAATATCGGTGAGTGAAAAGGTGTCTAAAGTGGTGGAAATAACGATAAGACACTCTACATTTTTGCTTATATCTTTAAAAGTATTGATTGAAATACAATACATTTTTCAACATAGGTAAGGAATAAAACAAGAAGTAAGTGTACATTCAAATTTTATGTTACAGTATAGTTTTTTGTAGTTATTACATAAAGACTCTTCAGAGGATCAAAATTTGATGGAAATAAAGATAGGACACCTTGTAAAAAATTACGTTTATCCAAAATAATCCACTTTTGACAGCTAAGAATAGAATCAAAACCACACACCGGTGTTCCACTAGACGGCAAGTAGAAATTGTGATATCTCGTAATCAGGTTTAAATTGTGAAAAATCTATAATTTACAGCATGGGCAGAGAAAATTCTCTCTCAGAATTTGAAGAAGGCTATATAGTAGTTCTAAATAGTCAAGGATGCTCCAATAATTCAATTTCAAACCAGATTAAGAGGTCAAGAACGGTAATTCGTTTTTTTTGCAAAATTTTGAAGCGTACGGATTAAATTAATCCCCTGGACGTCCACCCAAGCTTACTCCAGCCAGTCGGCGCCGAATGCTACGTGAGGCTTCATCTACAAGAAAAAGTTCAAAAAATCTTCAAACGTGTCTAAAGTTGAATAAAACTCTCAGAAGAGTTAGACAAATTCTCAATACTTCAGAATTTTTTTTATTTAGGAAGAGGAAAACAAAACCAGAGCTGAAGAAGATACTCGTACACAAGAAACGACGAAAAAAGTGGGTGAGGGAAAAAGTAGAATGGAATGCTGACAATTAGACAAAAATTGTCTTCTCAGACGAAAAGAAGTTCAATTTAGACGAGCCTGACGGTTTTCAATACTATTGGCATGATTTGAGGAAGGATGAGCAGATCTTCAGCAGAAGGCCATTTGGAGGAGGATCACAGATGATTTGGGGAGCTTTTTCACTAGAAGGTAAGGCGAGTCTGGTACAGATGGAGGGAAAACAAAATTCCGTGAAGTACACTGAAGTATTGGAAAAAAATCTTATACCATTTTTAGATAATTTTCACCGGAATATTGCCGTGTTTCAGCAAGACAATGCGGCCATCCACACTCCAAAACACACAAGATAGTGGCTTAATGGTCACAATATCCGCACATTGAGTTGGCCAGCTAAGTCGCCAAATCTAAACCTATAGAAACCGTATGGGGTATACTGGCTAGACAGGTTTACGCCGATGCCAGACGATTTGAAAACAAGGAGGAGCAAATTTGGCGTGTTATCCAGAAGTCCTGGGGGAAATTTTTCGATAAATTCTTAGGAATTTAGTGAAATCAATGAATGATTGTTGTCCAGATGTTTTGCATGGGAAAGGAAATACTCGTAAATACTAGTAATTTCGATTTTTTTGTCTGCATCATTCATAGTTTCTATGGTAATATTATTTAGGGCAGGGTATCTTATCTTTATTTCCATGAAATTTTGTTCCTCTGAAGAGTATTTTTGTAATAACTGTAAAAAAACTATACCGTAGTATAAAATTTGAACGTACACTTCTTGGTTTATTCCTTACGTATGATCAAAAATTTATTGTATTTCAATCAATATTTATAAAGTTCTAAGCAAAAACGTACAGTATCTTATCATTATTTCCACCACTTTATGCGTGATTAATGCCTTAAGACATGGGAATTGGGCATCAGACCCAGAATGTACCAAACTGGTCGTTTCTGTTGCCATAATTTATTCCTACAGACATTTGTGGAAATTAGCTAGGAGTTTTAACATATAACGCATAAATGTTATTCTTTGGCATACACGAGTACTTTGGTTGCAAGACACAAACAGTGTCAACCTGTTGATTTTTTACACTTGTATCCCTTCATTCAACAGATAGTTTCTTCATCTATTGTACAAACAAGCTCACCGCAAGGCGACATGCAGCATCATGCAATGAAGCTGGTAGATCTGTTAATTTTTTTCGCTTGAATAAATATTAACTAAGAGTTAGTGGTAATATAGCTGAGGTCAGCAAGTGAGAGGGCTTAAGGAGTGGTTTTAACATCTTAGATAAAGGAAAACTCATTTGAAAAATAGTAGCGCGTTAGACTCGGTAAACCATTATTCTAAACTACTGTGGGTAAAAAGAAAATTTAAAAGAGGATGCGAAACTTATTGTGAAAGTGTTTACAACTTGTTGTTACGGAAACAATTTGTTTGGTTGGATAGGAGCATACTGGGTAACTGTCCTAAGGATATCATAAACTTTCGTGGAGATATACTGAATATCAATTAAAATAAGCTCATGTCAAGTGGCGTGGGGAAATAAGCAGCACAGCTGGCCGCTCTCGCTCTTGACTGAAGAGATAAAGTTCACGATCTTCTGATATTAGTAATCGCTCTCTTCATGTCGACTCGTGCCGAAGCAGTTCCTTGAAATGTGTAGTCTAGTCAACGAGTTTCCAAACGAAGGCTACCCGTCGAACATGGTTGTTTTCTGCCTTTATTTCATCTCTGATTGAAAAAGAACTTCACGGGTAGAGGAAAGTAATTAATCCAGTCGATGTGGATTTAGTTTTGAAGACTGGATTGTCAAAATCTCTTTTTCACTTCGTTTTTACGTGATCGATGATAGCAAAATAATCGGTAAAATATTCTCAAGTCACGCCTTAAGTTGATCCACGGTCAGAAGTAGGTATTCATGTCACCCGAGGAACTGCTGCCGTGGACAAGTATCACGATCTTTTGCATTCTGCCGGCATAGAAAGTCAACAAAGTTTCGTGTTCTTCTGATCTAGGTAATTTGATGTGATGAAATGTACGGCAAAAGTGCACAGGATTCAACAGAAACTTTTACAATACTTTATGTTTAAATATCCCTAAGCCATTGTAATTTTAATTGAAAAAGGTTTACGACCCAAGATATTGTACAATATTCTGTCATGTTACACATCCAAATATCCTAAAATCATTATGCAAATGGTAGCACAAATTTCTTAGCAAACCTCAACCCTCAAATGTGCTGGTGTGTATTCTTCGAGTTTTATTCAGGTTATTGATAATTATATAATTTAATGAAAACGTAGTATGAATTTACTAGTCTCCAGGTCCCAAAATCGAAAAAAGTGACTCATCTCGATAATTTTTTCGTTTTTTTGAGGGCATTTTTCTGACAGAGATTAAAACCAAACATGTGCTCATACCTATGTACATGTGTGTTGAAAGCTTCTTTTGTCCACATAGTTTGAGAGATTGTTCTTGAAGAGAGAAACTCATGAGCAATGAAAAGATACGAATGTATGAGAAAAAGTTACTCTAAATTTTTTGGATTCGGAGCGTTATATTTTCGTTTGTTCTTGTGTTTACCTTTGAGAACAGAACAAGTTAAAGACTTGTTAGTAGACAAAATCTCGACTTAACTCTTTCAGGATGGGTATAGACTACAGTCTGCATATTAACTTCGAAGCTATTTTTGGGGGTATTAATAGACAACATCTACTGGATTTGGGAAAAAAACATATAACATATCTTATTAACGGAATATTTCATACCGATCGCATTTTTTGTATTATTTAATCTCTTAATAACTCACACTTACCGTAAAATAATTTTATGTTGTAGCCCGTGAAAAGTCGGGCATGAGAGGTTTTAAAAAAGCTGATTCGATCCCGTCACGGTTCTGTGACCTGGTCGTAGCACTGATACAGCTGGCAGCTACAGGACGTGTCTCATGACCGAGTAGTACCTATCTAGTCTAAAGTTGATGTCACAATGACAGTGATTTATGTTAATTGTAATGCATTAAAATAAAATTTCCTACAATTTGAATTTATTCATGCTGCTTTGAAGTTAGACTGAATATAGTGTCGGGTTACATTGCATGAGGGTAACAGATTTCAAGAAATGTGACTCTTCAAATGCATTCAAAAGGAACTTTTAAGAATTGAAAGTAGCATATATGCCTGATAAAATAATGGAGAAAGAACTTCAGATGAAACACTACTTATGAAAGATCGTAATGTGTGACGTTTTAGACAATTAAGAGCAAGTGTATAATAATTTCTATTCCATTTTCTCTACAATTAAATGTAGTCTACTGTAGCTTTGTTGTAAAAGCATTTTAAGATTTCACTTTTTATTAGACCACGCTTAATTATATAGCTAGTTCGTCTTTTACCTCTGAAAGCAAAATATTTTAAGCCTATAATAAAATTAAATGTTGAATTAGCATTTACTTTGGTAAATAGAAAATTAAACAGTCGCAATTCTTAATATAGATATTTCCCCAATTATTCGAAATTTTTACCAATACGAATACAGAACAAAGCAATTGAATAGTAAAATAGTTATTAAAGGTTGCAAATTGTGTGTGATTAGTTATTATCTTTTTAACAAAATTAAAAATATGTTTAATCAACCTCTTTTCATTCAATATAACGAAAGAAAAATAATGAAGCTCGATCATTAACCTTACTTGGACTAAGCGAAAAGAGTGATTTCATGAATGTAACATAATGTACTCTTACTACTAAACTCAGATTGTCGGCGTATAATGGATACAAAGTAGTCATTGTACACATCACAGAGTGCAGGACAACAACTCTTACTTATTTACTAAGCGAAAACTGACATCACGATTGTGGTGTGTTACATGAGATACTTATAACACTATAATTAATACTGTCGGCGTATCATGGATACGAAGTAGTCACTCTACACACCACAGAGTGCATAGTAACAACTTTTAGCTATTTATTAAGCGAAAACAGTGACATCACGATTGTGATGCACAGGATTGTGGCTTGTGACATGAGCTACTCAGAACACTATACTCATGACTGTCAGCATATCCTGGGTGCGAAGTGGTCATCGTGCACATCACCAAGTGCAGAGTAACAACTGTAAGCATTCCTGCGTCCACCAGATGGAGCGCGGCGAATGCTGCCGGGTGTGTGGGGACAAGGCATCGGGGAAGCACTACGGCGTGCCCTCCTGTGACGGCTGCAGGGGCTTCTTCAAGCGCTCTATCAGGCGGCACAGGAATAAGTGAGTACGGGTAGTACATACTTCGTCCTTTTCGGACCTAAGGTGGTAATTAAACGAGTAGTAATTAACCAAAATGCTTCGTGAAGGGAATCAAGAAGAATTTTATGCATGATTGTGAAACTGGTTACTTCTACTACAAAACTTTAATGACGATAGTGAAACTGTTATTACGATTGTGGAGCATAAATGAGAATTTTGAGGCATTATTGTGATTGTGAAGCTTCAATGATGATAGTTGAACTATAATTGCTAATGAAACCTTGAATTTGATAGTGAAACTTCAATTACGATTATGAAACCTGTGACGATATGAAGCTTACAAATGAGATTACAAAACTTAGATAATGATTGTGAAGCTTCCCTGGCGATAGTGAAATGTAATAACAATTATGAAACTGTTAAATGAATTGTGAAATTATTGAAACGATTATGAAACTGTACCTGTAAATACTACCGCTCAGTCGGTCTTTCTTCAAACACTAAATGCCATTAAACGAAAGTAAAAGTCACATGGTGTGTTAAAAATTCGTTTTTCTATAGATTAACACCTTTCCTGCGAAGGAACCTACTGGTGGGACCCTTAGGTTAGGTTTTGTCATTTTTTTCGAGCTTTCTGGTGACTATGTGTACAAAGTAAAGATTTGCACCAGCTAGGCAATTGCAGGAAACGTGTTAAAACCGTAGGGATTCGGATACTTATTGAGAAAAGTTCATATGGTGAAGAGTCAGCAAAATTCTCTAAGTTCTACAATTTGAAACTAGGTATCTTATAGATATTTTAGCTTCGTTGTGTATCTGCCAGTGCCAGGGCGTTCAGAACAGAGTACTTTGTTTGACTGAAGTTTGGGACAATTTGTAAATTGTATGAAACAGTGAAACTACACTTGTTTCATTTTCTACTCAGAGGAATAGCTTAAAAATGTCCTGTAAGGTAATGATATGTACACCAAGCTGGTTTGTTCGTATCACCACTAGGGTGCTAAATGGAATAATTTCCACTAATGGACCCTCTGAAGAAGTCCACGTACCATGATATATAAACTAGGAATTTGTCTTTATTTTGAATATGATAAAAGGATTCAGCAAGTCAGCAAATTGACACAACATACTTTTCTACGAATGACCTGCAGAAATGATTTGTGATAAACACTTTCGTGATGCACGAAGAGCGTAAATGATGCAATTATGAAATGACTATCTTTTTTCAGTTTCTTTGTGAGGTAGTATGGTTATGTGGCTTAAATTTCTCCTTTAGTGGTTACTTTCTATTCTCAGTTAACTTTTACTCTAAATATATAACGGATCTTATGTGCTGCCAACAATCTAGAACTGATTAACAGACTGGAACTTATTAACAGACTGGAACTTATTAACAGACTGGAACTTATTAACAGACTGGAACTTATTAACAGACTGGAACTTATTAACAGACTGGAACTTACATATTAACAAACTGAAACTGATTACAAGACTATAACTTATTACAAAACTTTAACTTATTAGACCAGTTTAGCTTATTGGCAGACTTTCACTTATTGGCAGACTTTCCTTTATTGGCAGACGGTCACTTATTGGCAGACGGTCACTTATTGGCAGACGGTCACTTATTGGCAGACGGTCACTTATTGGCAGACGGTCACTTATTGGCAGACGGTCACTTATTGGCAG
>VCRD01000221.1:136836-148762 GCA_006783055.1 Trinorchestia longiramus
CAAGGGTGAATGGACACAAGGGTGAATGGACACAAGGGTTAATGGACACAAGGGTTAATGGACACAAGGGTTACTGGACACAAGGGTTACTGGACACAAGGGTTACTGGACACAATGGTCAAGTGTTGGGTACCACACAGGACGCTGGACTACGTGTGTAAGGAGGAGGGCAGTTGTGTGGTGGATGTGACGCGCAGGAATCAGTGCCAGGCTTGTCGCTTCCGCAAGTGTCTTCAGGTCAACATGAAGAAAGATGGTGAGTTACCATGCTTTTTCTTTGTTTGTTCACTTCAGACTCGTAATTTTGATAGTGCCTTGCTCATAATTTCTGTGTCGCCTTGTTCGTAATTTCTGTGTCGCCTTGTTCGTAATTTCTGTATCGCCTTATTCATAATTTCTGTGTCGCCTTGCTCTTAATCTCTATATCACCTTGCTCGTAACCTCAATATGATCGTGCTTATTCCAGTGTGAAATGTATATCGTTATTACCACGCATGTAACGATATTTCAGGTTAAAAAAATGGACGAGATTTAGGATGTGTGAGCTTTCTTCTTGGGTTCGTCTCTCATTTATAGATAGATTAATCATTATACATATCACTTCCAGTAGCGCTACGCTAGCTATGTGTTAACATATTGTGAACATTACGGCGTTTATAATTACGTTCTACTTAAAACGAAATGCAACAGCGAACAGATATTGTTGAAGTCTCTTTGCGACTCCTAGGGCACTGTAAGTACATAGATTTTCTAGTTACAATTGAGTGACTAGAGCCACTACTGGTGTTACTAGTTGTCGACAGCGAGTCACTCCATCAATTGTGAGAAAAGAAAGCACACAACGATCATTATTGCTCATGGCGTCATTGTTTATAAAACAATCGAGAGTGGAATTACGAATTCGATCTTTGCGTCAAGAGAACTGGTTATGAATTTGATTCAAATTACGATACTTAAGCACTTTAGATACAAACAGAGTAAGCCAAATGAAGAGTCACATGTTTGAAAAAAAGTAAAAACACAACAAAAATTCTGCAGGATGCAACCTAACGAATCGTTTTACTGTGTAAAACTTGAATAATTTCCAAGAAAGACATGTTTCCATGAACTCCCCGTGATCAGCAGTCACATGTCTACCCAGAGATGAAAACCCCGCTCATGTGAGTGACTGCACACGACTACACACAGGATTAAAGCACGTGTCGCATGTCCACCGTTGAGTAACGGAGACGTGGTTCCACCGCTGCCAGTGAGTGGTGAACCGTGTCCTGCTTGTTGTCTCGGCAGCTCAGTCGTGTTTGTTCTACCCCTGTCTCAGAGTCACTCGTCCTGTCAGCGGAAAATTCCAAATATAATATAACTCAATGGGTGACGAGCCCTCAGAATGTGCAATTAAGTTATGTACAATAAAGCTGAGAATATGCTATTAGATTGTTTACTATACGAACCCTGAGAATGTGAAATTAGATCATTTACAATACGAACCTTGAGAATGTGAAATTAGATCATTTACAATACGAACTCTGAGAATGTGCAATTACATCATTTATACTGAAATAAGAATTATGATTTGCAATACCAGAATGATTTATCTTTTTATCGTTTAAAACATTTTTGCTTGAAGTAGGGCTAGGTTTATGAGGTATGAGTGACGGAATGTTTCTGAATCATGAACACTATTCATGGACTGGAATTGGATGACCAATCTTAATGTTCAGACGATAAAGAAGAAGTCGGGAATACAAACAATTTTCAGCTTAAATGTACAATCAAGTAAAAATCAAAATTTCTTAAATATAATTAGGAAATTCAGCACCAAAGTAAAAATTACATGAAAATGGACTGTAATTTGTTTTCATCTATGCCGGTTGTCGTAGCAATTGTTGAAACGTTGTTTCAAATGTTTGCATTGAGCTATCATTGTTGCTCACTGGGACTGCTGCAAAACTGCATTTTCTTACAAACACTTAAGAGGAACAATTACTGAACGTGAAACAAGCTGAGTCATAGAGAAGAAGTTAAAATGAAAATATTGGCACATTATTATCTTATTCTTCTATAGAGTAGATGAAAAATTTGTTTTTGTTTCTTAGATTATCTAGAATTACAATATGTCGCGGTAGACTGAAACCTCCGTTAGCTCCAAAACAATGTTCAGAATTAGCATTAAAATACTAATGGCCTATCTGTTAGAACACATACGTACAACGTTTAATAATCTTGTTCCAAGTTTTCAGCCCACCATACGGACGACCGTTTGCATAACAATAATAATTTCAAACCCCTTTTAAAATAGTTAAATCGTCTCTGCTCTTGTATTGAATTTTGAGCTATAGGTTGCTTGAAATCATTTGAGTAGTCACTAATCAGTTTTTTTACCGGAACGTTCAATTTCGACTTACAAATTCGTGATAAAGTTAACCTAAAGAACACCCAATACTCGGAAGAAAATTCGTTTTCCATTCAGCCTCATTTTTGAGTCACATGATGAAACTTCCACTTTTCCTATTGCTTAGTGGAAGACAATGAATACCACATCAAATTTCTCAACCATGATACCAACTTTATAAGGTGTATTAATGGGGGGTGAGCGAGCACTAAAGATAAAAAAGTCGTTAGGCGGTAATTCCTTCCTACCATTAATCTGAGCAGCTTTTGACAAACGACTCAATGACTCAGACGGCCGTCTGCTGTTTTTCTCGCCCGGGTCACATGCAAAGCGCAGGCGTGAACTTTAAAGGGAATGAATATCACACCGTAAGGATTTTGGAGCCCCTGCGTGGATGTTTTATTGTTACCGAAATGAGTTTTCAATGGGCGTAGATGATGTGGTGAAAATGTTATGCACGGTATTTTGTGGTTATTTTAGCACTGTTGAACAGAGGCACATCAACATTTCTCTTAATAGCTCATAGTCGTTGAATAAACTATGAATTAATCGGTCACTAAATCGTGTTCTAATCATGAATACGCCGAAAAAAATAAGTTTGGGTTTTGCAACGTTCAAAATAGGATGTTCATGAACTTCTACCGCACTTCGATGATTTAGATTTTAGTTAACTCATATATTACACGATTTTTATTTCTGTAATGAATATTTTTTCCTTAGCGCGCTTCAAGTTCATGGAATTCCACATTTTTTAACACAACTGCAATTAATACGCAACAGCGTATGCAAGTATAAATAATACGCTGCAGGGTGTCCAATTAATACGCAACAGCGTATGCAAGTATAAATAATACGCTGCAGGGTATGCAAATAATACGCAACAGCGTATGGCAGTGTTCGTAATACGTGACAGGGTATGTGAGTACAAGTATAACATCACCACACACAGATGCAACAGACACCGAGGGCTGTGTCTGTTGTATCTTACTCGTGATCTGATCAACAACAGGTTGAAACAAATGAAACAAACCACTAGACAATAAAGTTGCGCTTGGATTTTCTTAATTTGATACAAGATAGATGAATGTTTCAAGTCATTCCCCGTGGACTTATAGTCAATGTTTAGTCTCGCTTTCAATGAAGTTTGACGTTCCCGGAAACGACCTCTAGCCTTAGCCATGTTTAATATTTCATCTTGAACCATTTTGCTCGTTTAGAGCTATGAAGGCGTTGGGTGAAATATCTAGTGGATTATGAACTTGAACGATTACTTCAAGCTGAAGCTTTGTGCAAATTACCACTCGTTGATACGTGATGACTTGCAGCTCGCTGTAGAAGAGCTGAGTCATCACTCAGCACCCACTGACTGAAGGGTTGCGTGTTGCGTTCAGATTTGAAGCTTATGCAACACCTGGAGTGTCGCAGCATCTGTGTCCGACAGCACCAAATACCGAAATTAATTACAATTTCCTATTTTTCGGCCCAGAAACAATTCTTGATGCTGTCAGTGTAGAAAGATAGTTGAGCTATTCAGTGATCGGTTAATAAGTATCAATGGGGATTATCATGTATGAGTCTATACCTGCTTTCTGTTTCCTGTGTTTAGTCAGCTCTGAAGTAATGAGTAAATATTCTTATTACCACGCAAAGCGTAAACGTATGCATTCAATTAATTTTTAGTGCATAAACTTTGTGCTGGGGATTACATTTTTCATTCAGCGAGAGAAAAATACCGCGCTTTTTCGTTAAAAGATTTGCGAGGACAATCAACTTAAAAAATGTTTCTGATAGACAAAAGCAGATCTTGACACAGTATATTTGAGGTCTTTGTTTTGTGGTGATCGCTTTAGTTGAGATTTGAAATGAATAATTGAGACTGCGTTGTGTGCAGCTGTGCAGCACGAGCGAGCACCTCGTTCATGCCAGAAGAGAGCCATTTTTGGATCAGACATGGCACCGGTGACTGGCTTCCCTTCCTCCGTGGGCATCATGACCAGCCATGGCATGAACCTGCCACCTCTACCACACTACTACCCTTCTTTCTTCCCTCCTTCCCCCTTCAAGCCCCCTGCCCTGCATCCCTTTCTTCCTTCGTCCCCTCCAATAGCTCCACTCACTCTCACCCTCAGTCATAATTCAGCATTCAAACCTAACTCGAGTACGGCTAACTGCTTCACTAACTTCAACAGCATAAATAGCATTAGTAACCTGATAAACAACTCAAGTGCGGCTCACGCAGCCGTAACTAACAGTTTGAACATTAATAATTTTACTCCTCTGAACATAAGTCAGACAGGAAGTTTAAATTTCACGAGTCGAGCAGCCACTATCGCGACTTCTTGTTCTTCTGTTCCCTACTGTACGTCATCGGGCCTTCCCTCATCAATATCCTTATCGGCTCCTTCGTCCGTCCAACTCACACCTCCAGCCGATACCAAGACATCGATCAATGACAAGACTGCGCTCGAGCAGTCCTCGTCTCTCATTGGTGGATTCCCCTACTTAAAATCGACCAATAATAGACATTGTGACGTCACCAGCCTCCCTGATCTATGCCGCCCACTCAGCGAACGCTTGGGCCTAACGCTCCCTCCTCCAGAACTCATCACTTTGGGTACTTCGACCAATCAAAGCTCTGCTTTCAGCCCCCCGAGACGAGGGTCATCGAGTGCAGGAGAGGGCGAAGTGAGCAGTTCTTTGGCCACCAAAAGGCCTCCGCCGATGACAGAATCACCGACGTCCACCTCAAGTGAATCTTGCTTGGTTGCGTCCCTGCCGCCCACACCGACTCCTAAACCAGTACAAGAACTGGCGTCCGCAGACAACATCCACAACTTCCAGCCAGACCTCGTCAAAAGAAATGGCAATTCTGCACGACAAAACGCCTCCGAAGGTAAAGGTAAGTTCCTAGTGGAAAGCGAGGTAAAACTAGTGGAATGCTTTGAAGTGTTTTTTGTCTCCTTCGTTCGGATGTCAAACCGATTTTTTTCGCGCGATGAAAAAGTAATGACGTATTTTATGAATTATTCGAACGAAAATAGATTTTCTTACGGTAAGAAATGAATAATTTAAATTTAAATCTCTTGGAAACCATTCTATAATTTGAAAATAGGCGAAATTTAAATTTTAAATACCGGCCTCAGAAATAAAACTGGTTCTAATATGTCCATCCATAGTAGTTCATAATGAATAATTTTTTAGTCCAGATAACGTGAAACTTTCTCAATATTAAGGCTATAAAGTTTATTTTTCTGAAAAATTCCTTGTAAATTGTAAATCAGGAGTATTTAGCATTGAGCAGCAGTGATCTAAACTCTCACTCTACTGGTAATTTGTAATTGATTTCAAGTTATTAATCTAGTATTATTAAAGACATAGTTTGCCTAACCAGATACAAACCTGACAACGGCTTGCAGATTTAGGTAGAAAAATTGGGAATTCATTTGCATGAGCGTGTCTTATCGAATTTTGGATGCGTCTTCCAACACTTCAGGTTTATGTTTATTTAGTCTATGTCAATTTGAAGTAGCTATTGCAGCAGCCACAACTCTTGAAAAGTTCATGTGCTTGGATTCATTTACTTGGAATTCCACGACTGTAAATATTGCAGCCTAAAATTATGCGTGATAAATTTTTTGATCACGATGACCCTTCACTCGAGACTTGACTTAGGTTACCACGGCACCTTATTTTGACGAGTTTACAATCATTTAGTGTGAGGTCGAGGGAAAATCTTCCAATACTTAATACATTAAAAAAATAAGTCCCTGTATCATCGCACATGTACCTTCTATGTATTCAGATTCAGTTTGTTCCTATAACTACCGATCCTTATTAAACTTAAATCCTGTTTTAAACCAATTTCAAATGCCTGCAATTATCCCTGATTCTGTTGTTACAGAGAGTGCGAGGAGTATTCCTAGTTTGGTCTCTGCCTTACCGTCACCGACTTCTTTGTCATCCAGTTCTCCAATCAACCCGTTGCCATCTCCGTCATCCCCTTTGTCTCTTTCTTCGTCTCCTTCACCGTCATCTTCAAGCCCCAGATCCCCAAGATCTCCAGTCAACTTCTGCACGACTTTGCCTGTTCTCCGTTCTGTATCTCCGCCGTCGTCTCCACAAGCCAGTAAACGAGTCAAGTACTCCATTGGGAGCATCATTTTCGGTTCAAAATCTCAAAACGATATCGTGCATCCTGGAAACAATGGAAGCGAGACAAAAAATATTAAATCTGGGATTCATAATCTTTATAATGGAAATTATAGTGATGAAAAACATGTTAAAAATGACTCCCTGAAATCGAAACAAGAAACAACGAATGGAAATATTGATCGATTGGAAACAAGCAAACCGAAATCTTTCGATGTTGGAAAAAAGGAACCTGATTCTTCGACTAGTGATGTAGACTCGATACAAAAAGATGATGAGGAGTCTAAAGAAGACAAAAAATTTAATATTACGCTTACTTCAGTTACAATAACTCCAACAACGTCTTCAAAGACCATGCTGAGTTTAGATGAGTCATCCAAGGATACATTCCACGTTCAGAACGGAGGCCCTCCTATATCTTGTCCGTCACTCCTAATCAAAACACTTCCACCGATTGAAATCAAGCCCACAAAATGGTTTTCGTCTTCTGAAGCGTCCAGCGCAGTAGCAGAAATTTCTAACAAGTCCATGACAGTAAACATTCCAAGACAAGGCGACTGGTTTAGCGAACGACCTCCGTTAGTTGAGAATAACTCTGGCAGCAGCGATTCCTCATTCAGTTCAATAATTGCTCAGGATACTTCAGGAGCCGAAAACCTTACCTCAAAAAGTTCTCCACCAGTCCCCAAAGAAGAGCAAACTCAGAAGAAAGCCGTAGAAGTTTGTGCAGTGGATAGCAGTGTTCCTTGCTCTGACGTGCCAGAAAGTGTGTATGAAACAGCTGCCAAACTTTTGTTCTTCGGCGTGAAGTGGGCCCGCTCAATACCTTCCTTTACCCAAGTAAGAACTGCGACTTGATTGAGATAATGTGTAGCAAGTAACTATTAGTAATGAGCCAAAATTCTATGTTTTCTTTGTATAATTTATTTTCTAAATCTTAACACGTTAAGTGCGGTTGCCTAGCCGGTGCAAATCTTTGCTTTGTACATACAGCCACTAGAAAGCTTTGAAAAAATTACCGAACTTAACCTGAGTGACCCACCGGTGGGTCATACCGCAATGAATGTGTTAAGGTGCACAGTTGAACTAGCAGCACACCGCTGATTTACTGAAACAGAAAGACAAGTCACTAACCTAAAGATCTGTCATGTTCTATACGTTTTCCTATAAAGATTTTCGGCTAATTTAAACACCACAGTTCTAAAAATCGATCTCTATAGTTTTCAAATCGCCCACTCTTCTTGATAAAATTCAGTAAATTTTTAAGGAGCCCTAGTTGATTTTTTTGCTATATTTTGTTGACTTTTGGTACTAGATTGTCACTTTACATTGTCTCCTACGTGTTAAAATGGCAAAGAATGAAGGAAGGACAGTCGATAGTTGAGTTCTTTTTTTTGGGACAATTGTTCAGTCAAAAGAAGGTTTACAGACATTTGACTGAGGCGACATAAATAGACAAACAGAGATGTGGAGGGTCAAAATTGATTAAGTGACTAAGGATTTTTTTTCAGGACAAATCTCCTTGGATTTTGTGCAATAACCTAATAGTGTTTTTAATTTTATATTGACTTCTTCACTGCAATTACGAAGAAAAATGCTACATTTTTTCAAGCGTTTAATGATGACATTGTCTGTATCTGTTACAGACTTCATATATCCCATTACAATTTGTCACAACTTGATTATAATTTTAGGTATTTCTCTAATACCTAAAAGGATTTGTAGGTATTTACTTAATTTCCAGATATTAGTTCAAAACATACCCTAGATTTTTATCTAAAATACCACTTTTTCTATACACAATGTCAATTGATAATTTTCTTCTAATATGATTTTGGAATTTATGTTTACCAAACAAGAATACAATGGAATCGAAATTTTTGAAAACAATTCAACGAAGTGACCACAACTTCCATAAGTTTATTTGTATTTATTACGCTATCTGTTTAACTATTCGTTTGAATTTTCCAGCAATTTCGACACAACTGAAAAATGGCATTATTGAAGTACTAGTTTAGCTAGTGTCACCCGTGAACTTAAATTGGCTTAATTTTCACTGATACTACTCATATATTGAAAAATTAATCAGCAGCTGGAATAGATTGATTGGTCAAATCAATATAATGTTGTATCCTTTACCAGTAAAGAGTATTTATTAGTATATACTACTGACAGAAGTGTTGAAGCCGTTGCCTAGGTATTAACTAAATATTAATGTACGAGACAGAGTAGTTTTGTATAAATCTATGGAATTTAAAACTAAATTTTCATTAGGTCTGTCACACCCTCTCTGGATCAATACTCCTTATATCTCCTTACAGTTAAGTGTCAAAAACATTTAAAATTTAAAACTAAAGATTCATTTGCTCTATTCATGTTTTTCTATGGTTGAACTAATGGACTTCTTACATCTCTCTACAGTTAAATATCAAAAATATTTTAAATTTATAGCTAAAGGTTATCTGCTCTATTCATGGTTTTCTTTATGGTTGCATCAATGGACTTCTTATATCTCCTAACAGTTAAGTGTCAAAGACCAGGCGCTGCTGCTGGAGGAGTCGTGGGCAGCCATGTTCCTGATAGGGGCGGCCCAGAGTGGACTGCCTGTACAAGATGCATTTCTTGTACCAGGTTAGTTGCTTAGACTGCCTTCTTAAATCCAGGGTAGCAGTAGAGACTTGGGTAGCAACCCAAGCATGTACCTAACAGCTCGTTCCTGTTCTATTCTATTATATTTTGGCTCGATGATTCTGCATTTATTTGTCGCGTATAGATGCGATGTGCCGTCTGTAGTGCCCGACTGCTCCAGCAATAAACTTGGGTGGTTTCGAAATCGATTGTCAGAGAGCAGTTGATGAGCAGTTCCTAGTGCTTTAAAAGAACTGGAAAACTTTGTAAAACGTATTCCTAGAACGGTAGGGGATTCGTGGTAGAAATATACCAATATGTGTATTTAGTGCATGCAGTGAAATCGGAAGATTTGTCAGGCGTTGTTGCTACATGTTTGTTTCAATTTCGCTCCATTTTCAGTACAAATAGCAAATTCAATTAAGCAAGTCAACTTCTGGTAGATTTAAGTGATTCTTCATTAATTAAACTGGTGTATAGTACATATTTGAAACTCTAAGAGGCCCATCTCAATAATCATCGTTCTTGACTTGCAGTGAGCCGTGATACTAACGATGGAGATTGATAAATAAGAGATATCGCATGCACCTGATAGTCAAAAAATATCTAAATTTACACTAGAATCCATGTAATTGGAACTTCTTACATAGTAATGCATTTTTAGTAATGTGTAGAGCATTGATGTGTGTGATCACTCACGAACATCAAGAAATTCGGGAACGAAGTCTAATAATTTGCGTCCGTGCCTGAATATATTGGTCAAGATGCATTCATCATTTCCGAGGTTAGGATTTTATTACCTTGGTCCAAATTTTTTTGGTTTATCATTCATCACAAAATTAGAAAACAAAAACTAAAGAATGAAAATTCAGAGTAAAGAGTGTTTTTGTACATTTGGATTTCCATATGCAATGATTCTGAAGCAAGACGGAGAAAATAAATTACTGATGCCAAGTTAAAGCATAGAGAAACAGTATTAAAAAAGTAAGAAGGAAAAATATTCATTCGTTAAATCACAATTATAGCCACATGAAATTGTTCCACTATTTCGGGGAAAGTGAAAATGAAATGTGTGTGCAGTGACTATTATTAATTTAAAGCGACAATTAGCTGTAGGGGATGATTAAGAGTAAAAAGGATAGTTTTCCTGATGTGATATTAACTTCAGCGCAAAAACCTACAATATCTTCTGAGTTTGATTCCCAAAGGGTAAGAGTGAACTAAAATTAAAATACTACAATTATATAAATTTTGAATGATGCCACTGCATAGCATTTCACGAGTTCGACGGCTAATTTGATCACACATCATGATTCTACTGTCAAGCATGTGGGTAGTAACATCAAGGTGTAGTAATGCACGAAATGCCCAGAAAAACTAAACGCAACAGAATGCAGCAAAAAGCAGAAGAGCATCTCTTTGTATTGGAACCATGAAGCCATTAAAAATTTATTGGTTTACAGGGGCTAATATTCATAAAGGGAATGTTCTAACATGATATGACGATCATCAATATGTTATTCTAATTATTAGTCGAAGAACAAACGGGTCCAATTCAGAAACCATTTCACGTCGAAAAGGTTAGATAAAATACTTGATGCAAGTTATTGAAATTCAAAAACCGCCCTGTTTTCAATTCAATGATATTTATCATGAAGAAAAAGTCACCCTTGGTCCTACTTTTTTTTGACAGATTAGTGAGAAATTTGAGAGCGCAAATATATTGAATTAAATTTATTAAGTCATGATGGATTTCAAGAAACCAAACCGTTCCTCAATAGTGTAAAATTTTATTTATTTGCTCATTAAATTTTCTCTTTGTGGCCAATATTATTAAAAGCTTGGGATTATAATATTGGAACAATCACAAATGCATGATTGATACACGAAATCAAAATCAAGAGCACCAACTGAACACTGGAAATAAATACTTTCAACATCTATACTGTATTCAGCTCTCGTTGATGGTCGAAGTTTGTGTTTTTTTGTCGTCGCATGGTGTACATATTACTCGTCTGGCAACTGAAATCCTTCCTCATACAGTGTTTAGTAATGCAAAGCATTTGACTGGTTGCAGGCAGTGTTTGGTAATGCAAAGCATTTGACTGGTTGCAGGCAGTGTTTGGTAATGCAAAGCATTTGACTGGTTGCAGGCAGTGTTTAGTAATGCAAAGCATTTGACTGGTTGCAGGCAGTGTTTGGTAATGTAAAGCATTTGACTGGTTGCAGGCAGTGTTTAGTAATGTAAAGCATTTGAATGGCTACAGGCAGTGTTAGGTAATGCAAAGTATTTGACTGATTGAAGGAGTGTTTACTAATGAAAACAATTGACTGGTTGCAGGCAGTGTTTGGTAATGTAAAGCATTTGACTGGTTGCAGGCAGTGTTTAGTAATGCAAAACAACTGACTGATTGCAGGAGAGGAGGCTGGAGGGGAGCGGGAAACCAAAGTTCTGCTGCAGGTGTGGCAGCGCTTCAAGCTCCTGCAGGTCGATGCTACCGAGTACGCCTGTCTCAGGGCCATTGTGCTCTTCAGACCAGGTAAAGTACGCTTGTCTCAGGGCCATTGTGCTCTTCAGACCAGGTAAAGTACGCTTGTCTCAGGGCCATTGTGCTCTTCAGACCAGGTAAAGTACGCTTGTTTCAAGGCTATTGTACTCTTCAGACCAGGTAAAGTACGCCTGTCTCTGGGTCATTGTACTCTTCAGACCAGGTAAAGTACGCTTGTTTCAAGGCTATTGTACTCTTCAGACCAGGTAAA
>VCRD01000221.1:167406-193066 GCA_006783055.1 Trinorchestia longiramus
TATCACGACACTGCTGCCCGGTTACAGACACCTGGTTATCACGACACTGTTGCCTCATTGCAGGGTTGGTGGCAGGGGTCTCTGGGTACAGACATCGTAGCTGTGCCCGGTGTGACGCACTCACTGAGCACGCGTTCATTTGTGGCCCTCATTACTGACTCACATGGCTTCTATGTCAACGGTTCTCATTGGCAGGTAGGGTTGCATTAATGTCTAGTGTAAGATGGATTTAAAAATGCTGTAATTAAAAGTGTATTTAAAATGCTAAATAAGTATGGATTGACAATGATAAAATAAAAACTGCATGTAAAATAATTATGCTGTTGCTTGGATGATGGTGAGAGCTTTAGTGAGTGATATAGAATGAATAATAATGGCAAAATAATTGTATATTTTATGTAGAAGTTAATGGATGTAGCTGGAACTAATGGGGGGAAATGAGCATAGCTCTTGTGGTGTCGAAGTTTAGCATCGTACTGCATTTTATTTTTTAAATAGTGTCCATGTTAAATTTGTTTGTTTTACCCATTGTTTTTATATTTTATATCGAAAGGGTATAGATAAGTTTTTAATGTGCTGGACTTCTTAATTTTTCAGGGAATTTTGGGCCTAGCGTTTCCAGAATTGGCTCAGCCTAACAGGACAATTCAGCCATGGTTTGATTCGGTCATCTCTGCTAGAAATTCAGTAACTTTTCAACGAGAAGAAATGGCTGTGTCGTCAGTCAACGAGGATTTTACCAATGTGGAACATGGGGCTTCCAATGGTAGTGCCCAAACTTTCTTAGGCAATGATGGGCTTGATCTTGACGAGTTCATTGACAAGTCTCGGAAAAGAAGCGAGTTAAAGTTTGAGAGGGAAAACGAGTTGAAATCTCCACAAGATTACAGTCTTAAAGATGGAAAAGTTGTGGAAAGGTTTGACTTCAGAGATGCCCCTAAAACGGATGGCACGACGGAAGTGGAAGACGGGGTGAGTGGTCCTGCTGATGAAAGGAAAAGTGCCAAAGATCTCGACTCAAGTGCCATAGTGCAAGTGACGGATAGTCTTACTACTAACTCTAGTGAAGTGACAGATAGTCTTACTACTGACTCTAGTGAAGTGATAGGCAGTGGCGATGGACGTGAAGCTGTGATTCAGGAAGTAAGACTAAGTTTAGCAAGTAAATTTAGTGGTATTCCTATTAACCAACTCAAAGCCAAAAATTCAGCTAAGGAATTTGTTAAATCAACGCAAGACGAGCAAGTTGTGTCTGTGATACGAGTACCAGTTACTCCTACTGGTTATGAGTCGAACTTTATTGACTATACAACTTCTAATATTACTGAAATAAGTTTTTTATCGAACAAAAATATGTCAAAAATTTCGAATGAAGTGACCGTGAATTCAGTGACTGAACTTGACCCTGTCAGTACCATACCCTTAGCACAGTTTTATTCTACTGACGAGTATTTTGAATCTCAGCAGGAAAGTTCAAGTGGAAAAGACCTTGGAAAACTAAATATTTTGAAGACGCACAGAACACAGTTTAAGATGAAAGCTCAGTTTAGCAACGAATCTGCAGTGTCAGAAGTGAACCAGACGCTTATGGATGATAGTGACCTCTTCTTTGATACTGATTTTCGCAACTCTTCTTTCCATTTGTCAGACTTTGCTAATGTTGGTATTCCGGAGAGCATTTTCCCGAATTCTGCGACTGATTCCAGTGAGGAAGACAGTAAAAGTATCAGGAAAAATCTTTTTCATGTCGAAGAAGGATCCAATGATGAACTTTTTCAACGTGCGAGCTCATTGGTTAATTCTTCGGCATCAGTGGAAAGTTTCACATTGGAGCTGTGTGGGCCTTGGTCATCTGCTCCTTTCTTCGACGCTCACGAAGGGAGATTTTCCATTGGTAAGTTATTGACTATAACTTCAAGATTTTAGCTTAAAACTAACTGAGGGCCTTGCGCTTCTTAGTTGTTACAGGATGAATTAATTTAGTTTGTATTTTGTAAGCATCTTGTTGTGAAAACTTTGGTCTTCTATGAATACTTTGAAAAAAGTGAAGGAATTCAGAAATATAACTCTTCTGAATTCCTTCACGTTTTTCAAAGTTTTTAACACCTTAAATTATTCATCCATTACTTTTGAGGTGCGTTCTCACTTTAACTCTTGTCATTGTTCAGGTACAGATGGTGGTTGCGGGCAACCCGCTTACGAGACACCAATTGTGGCCCCGTGGTTTTATGAGATAGCTGTGACGGGTGTGTCCGTGGGCAGCACCAGACTACCGCTCCCGTGTGCTGTGTACAACCATCATGCCAGCATCGTCGATTCTGGCACTACTAAACTCAAGCTTCCACAAGCTGTACGTCCTAGCTATTTACTGCAGCTATGGTTCACAGGTTCCGCTTTGGTTTGGAAGACACTAGTTGCTCTCATTTTTTGGACACAAGCTGTACGTCTTAGTTATTTACTGCAGCTATGGTTTACAGGTTCCTCTTTTGATTGGAAAGACACTAGTAGCTTTCATTTTTTGAACAGTAGCATCGATTTTAGAACTATCTAAGAAATTTTATCATTCATTTGTGGTTTTTGGGTTTGTCTGCGTATTGTTCTTAGCAGTCTGCTTTGTCAACCAATAACCTGAAATTAATTTCTCAAGTGGTCTATCTTTTTGAAGTCTTCTAAATCTTGTACATCTGTACAACCTGATCAGGATTGTGCTGAGACTCGCTTTGGAGACTTGGACTTCTGGAAGAGGATCTATGCTGATAGAAGCTAACGTCTATTATCGAACTGATATTTTGAGCTACCTATGGCATATCCAGCAGCATTGGTTTAAAAAATTGTTTTAGTTTAATTAGAAATATCAGAAATAATTAATTTTAGTCCTATGTTCTGTTTCGTTTAAAAACTGGATGAAACTCAAAAAAATGCACACTTATGATAAGTAACAATTCACGAAATATTTTGCTTAATCAGAACAACTTAGTACTTACTGCACCAATTTTAGAATTTCACCATATTTTGAAGTGATTGACATGTCATTCCTAGGTCATCCTGCGAGATGGTACCTGTTTCTGTTACCAATTTTTTTGTTTTATCAAATTGAGGTTTTTAAGACATTGCTACTGTCGACTGTGTTCGTTCTGAATTACAATTTCTCCAATGTATGTATTAATATTGTTTCAGTTCACGCAGTTTTGTGTTACAGTTCGCGCAGTAGAATATTTAAAGATGCCATCATCTTTTTCTTCTTCCGACTACTTTCATTATATCCCTTATCGGTGATCCCTTGTGCTGGAGTAGATAATCAAACATGCTCAACTTGATTTTTTTTTCTACTCGAGACCAGCCCGTGGCCGGTAGCATCCTGGTGTGCCCCAAACAACCACGTTTGTATTACATACCTTGTGTGCTGCCTCCCTTTGAAGGAGTCCTCCTCTAAGCTAATGTACTTTAGGGCTTAACATTGCTTGGGTTGATGCTTGTTTACTATGGTCCTGGTGTCATTGGATAAGTGGTGGTCGATAATACATTGACAAAAGAGCTCCTAGAATAATACTCTTAGGTCAATATGAGCTATTCTTGATCACACTGGTGTGTTCAAATGTATAGGCAGCTGGTTGCTGCTAAAGAATTTTTCACGTATGTGTAAATTGATCATCTGTAGTACCTCGCTTCGAAGAAATTAATCTCTTGAGTGAAATTAATCAGTTACGACGTTTTTCATTTATGGTGATGAACTTGTTCTTTAGCAAAAATGAGGTGGTCCATTCATGCGAGGGTTGTTTACTGTTTGGGTTGATTTCATATTTACCTTTAATCCACGATTGGCTGAAGTACCATGTACAGGGTTTGTTAAAATGATTCAACATATTTGTAGGTTTAATAAAAGCGTAATACAGTAAGGAACGAAAAACAATTTTATTTGAAATGTACATGTAGTCACATTTTGTTTCATTCGGTACTAGAAATTAAATCAGTCAAGAATGTGACGTTGCTCTACTTTGCTTTCATTAAACCTACTAATGCGTGAAATAATTTTGCCGCACCTCTGCTTGCATTAGCTGAGCTGCGTAAGAATTTACTACAGGTGTGTACAACCACAGGCGCTGGACGCCGTCGTCCAGGCGCTGGAGGAGGAGTCATCACAGCTGGTGGACGTGCCCCTGCCACCTCACTTTTGGAGGGGGACCGGCCACGTGTGCTGGCCCTCCGCCCACCCCGTGCGTTGCAGTCTCATTTTCAGTTCTTATTTTATTGTTTTGTGTAATTTTGTATTGACGTTCAATATTTCATTGCTTTGTACAGCTTTTTTGCATTGAGAGTTTTTATTTCATTTCTTTTTACAACTTTTTTTGTTTGGAGCAAAATTTCATTGCTTGGTGTAACTTTTTTCATATTGATATTTAATATTTGATTGCTTGGCACAACTAATTTGCATTGAGGTTTTTTATTTCATTGTTTGTTATAACCTCTGTTTGGAGCAATATTTCATTGCTTTCTAGAGCTGTAATCATTGATGTATTGATATCTATATGTATTACTCTCTGAATTGTGTTACAGCCTTTATGTATAGGTTTTTATGATTTTCTTAAATATCTCTAAGAATTACCAACAAATTGTTTATTTTTGAAATTATATCACCACTTGTATAATTTATGCTGTTCACAGAGCTTAGGGATTCTCATAAATAAAGCTTACACGTAGGCTTGACTAAACCAGTCCACACTCAGTCTATTATGCTTTCCAAACCGCAGTATCTGTGTCGAACTCCGGCACCTCACTTCTCCCAATGCAATTATGTGTTCCCATGACAACAAGCACTCAATGGCGTTATTCTACGTTCACCACAAAATTTTTGGTTACTGAAACTTGATATTTTGTGCAACTCACATGCTAAACAATGCTCGTTATTGGTGATTTTTCTTTAT
Organism: Trinorchestia longiramus; assembly: GCA_006783055.1. Classification (NCBI taxonomy): domain Eukaryota; kingdom Metazoa; phylum Arthropoda; class Malacostraca; order Amphipoda; family Talitridae; genus Trinorchestia; species Trinorchestia longiramus. Next base: position 172,329 of record VCRD01000221.1, read on the forward strand.
ACAGGTATTATCGTTCATTATTATTATGGTTTACCGAGACTTCTCATTTCGTTGCAACAGCCGTATAATGGAAAATTTGTTACATTTCCCAGGCTTGGTCTCGGCTGCCGCTGCTGAGCATCGACATTGCACTGAGCAACAGCTCGAGCTTCAGCATCGAACTTGGGCCTCAGTCCTACCTGCGACCTGTGCTGAGCGTTGCTTCCTTAGAGCCCACTAGCGAGTCAGTGCCTGCCGAGAATTCTAATATGTCTGTGTCTGTTTCTACTGAAGAATCTGGTTTTGCAATTTCTGGTGGAGATTCGAAATTTTCCGAGACACCCCACCAGTCCAACACTTCCATATCTGCTCATAGTTTCAATTCGTCACTTGTTAGCGAGGACTCTAACGTCTCTGAAACAGATACTTCTGACACTAAACTTGCAGCACATGAAGATGCAAGTACGTCTGCACATAATGCAGAGAAACACGAAACGCTTAGTCGCTTGTCTCTATTATCAAGTAGTGTTTTAACAGGTTCTTCCAAGAGTAATTATGCCAACTATTCGCGACCAAAGAGAAATACAGGTAACTTTCTTTCCCACCGTTATGAAGGAAACCACGTTTCTTTCTCAATTGGTTTACATGTTAATTTGAATCATCCTTCTGACCGTATATCTGGCTCTTATCTTAAAGAAAAAGCGACGAAAGAAAAAATTCATGATCCACCTATTGTTAACACAAACCAGGGACCGTCGCTCACGCAATCTAATTTACAAGACAATTTTGTTACTTCTGCCAGCCTTTCACAAGTCGTGCCATGCTGGTCGTCGGGCATAGAGCTGTCGGATATGGGTACGGTACTAGGAGCGGTAGTACTAGAGGGTTTGTGTGTGCATTTCGACCGCAGCCGCGGAGTTGTGGGCTTCAGCGAGAGTTCATGCGGCCCTCGTGTGCGCTTATCAGGCCCCCACTTGCGTGGAGAGGCAGAAGTCTGTGCTGCTCCACACCGCGACGTGTTAGAGTCAGGCGCTGGTGAAGCAGGTACTGTTGTCCTGGCGGCCATCTTGGTCCTGCTTTGCTGTCCTTTTGCTCTCTTTGTTGTGCGTGCACTCTGGAGGCTGGCGCGACATCACTTCTTCTCCATGCAGCAGGCCGAGACCACTTTCCTCTCACTGGATGAGTCTACCAGCGTCGCTTAATTTCCTAGCCTTGACGTTGGTGGTCTAAGCAACGTCTCACGTGTTAAGCAGATCTCGTGCTTTTTGCAGTGTTAATTTGCTTCCTTTCACTTGGACGTTTCGTTTTATGCTGATTTATATTATAGCTTGGAACTGCAGTAAGTTTGCGATTCAAATTTAGCCTTCAGCATATGCATATTGTTGAAAAACTAGGGTTCTCAGTTAGACAATTGTGATTTCTTCACTTTTCTGAATAAGAAAAGCGTTCAAATTCTAATTAAATTGCGCAAACTTACAGGAAAATAATGCAGTATGGAACAACATCAAACTGCCCAGGAGTGATTTTGGAGGATTATCTATTTACCGGTGTTTTGAGCCTGCAACTTGAAATAGGAAGAAAATGTTTATTGAAACTTCAATCAGACTTTCATATTGTTCCGGTGTCCCTAAGTTGATCGTCAGTTGCCCACCCTAAGCAGTCAACCTTCATCATGGGTACAGGGTACTTGAAAGCGAGAATCGTTGCAAGGTAAAGAATAGTGTAATTTTCAGTTCATGTTCTTCCATTCTGGAATGGTTACAGTGTAGACGTCTCAAATTCAACAGATGGTTGCATTTATACGTATCCTATTGTTCTCATCGTCGCTTAGAATTGGCTACTTGTTTGACTTGTTCTTATTTGCTAGTTTATTTTTAAACGATCACTGTTATGACTAATTTTATCAGATATTTTTTCCTCGATCGAATGTGCTGAAGTGCACATCTTACAGAACGAAGCCTTTTTTTTGAGTGCTGTGTTCTTTTCATATGTTATGGTTAATTAATGCTTATAAGAATTTTTGCAATACTAAATTTAAAGGTTTAGAATAAGGTTAAGAGAAATCTTTCAGTACTAGGCCACAACGTGTGTTTGTGTGGTACCAGTCAGAATCTGACGTTTGAAGTACCTGGTTAAAAATAAATAAATAAATAAAGCAACTTCTAGAAGTAACACCGCACATGGTTCTATCGCGGCCTACGTAATAAGAAAAAAATATTTTTATGTAATAATTGAGAATATTCGCATCGGAACACATTTCCTGGAGAAATGAGTGAACTGCTTAATTCTTTTAGATGCCAAAGATTAATTGCAATGTTGCGTAACTACAGACTAGAAAATATTAAAAAAAAATTATGCGTTAGGATGATTTCCTGTATAGTGAGTGAGAAATTCTGTTTATATGGTGCTGTCTGCGTGTGGGTTAAATAGTGGCTATGCAGTAGCTAACACGGACAGAACACAAAGTGCATTACAAAAATCAAATTATAATTTCTCCATTAGACCATTCGAAGCATTTGCTTAGGCAAGGTTGATGAGCATTTGCTGCTTGTTGGACTATCAAATTGATTTTTGAAAATGTATCAAGAAACTTATTCTATGAGTGGGCAAAGGTATGGGAGTAATCTGCCAAAATTATCTACAAGCTAGCTAATTATTTACTATTGCCGCAGTTACGTTGAGAAATATCCACTTGGAGGAAAAGAAGAGTATGGGAGAGATTGAAGACTGAATTTAATTGTTCTTTAGTGAATCGTGGTGACTTTGTTCTTCTCTGCTACTGGGGTGAATTACCGAGCTCCGCTCAAGAGAGGCAAGCAGATAACGCGAGTCATTCTAAGCTCCCTTAACCCTTTAGCGACGAAAAGGACCATACGGTCCTCTTTCACGGTCTTTGGGAGAATTGTTCTAATAATTAAACAGTGAGCAATATGAGGTTGCTACTAGGTTTGAACGCGGCGGCATGTTACAGCGTCGCTCTTTTGGCTGCCTGGCTCTCAGCGTGCTTCATTGCATCAGTCTACAGACGGTCTTTGTGAGCTTAAACGTAGAAACTAGAAAAAGAAATTGATCGCTAAAGGGTTAAGAGGTCGTCACGTTCTGTGAAGATCAATTAGGCTACTTTATGCAGGTTGTGTGAATCTGTTGCGGGTTTTAATTCCAGTTTAGTATGTATTATTTTTAATTTTCTCCATTTATCTTTGGGTTAAGGTGTTGTTACATCAAACTCTTCGTAACTCAAACATTTTTGCTTCCGTTTCAGTATTTTGTTTTGTCTTTTTATTTTGGTGGTCTTTATTGCTGCGAGACGTGTAAGAGATTACCTCGTAAGGTGCTGTTATTGATCCTGGACAATTGCTCTTGCAATATTATTTTAGATCTGCGTTTTATGATCCTATAGTAGATCTACGGATAGTTTATTTTTGTTGCTTCTTCAAGAGAAATTTTAGTTCTAATGTTCTTTCTTCCTGAAATGAAATAATGTTTGCGTTATTATTGTTAATTTTCTTTCAGCATTTGAATCTTCGAGAAATTTTCATTCTGAGCACTTAGTTGTTGTTTCTCTGGAGTTTATTGTTTTGTTGTTGTTGAAAAACTCAAGTTGTGGGACCAACAGTTCCTTGATATGTTTAGTACGCTCAGCGTGCTTGGCAAGTGTTCCTTTAAAGGTCAATTGAGTCTTACTTCTAAACGAAAAAAAAATTAACTGTTCCTTAGCGCTCGATGTTACCAATGTCAAAGCATTTGGAGTTTCGTTCAGCCGCTTTATTTCTCTAATACTTGGTTGTGCTTTGCGTAATTGTTATTTTCTATGTATTCTGTAACCACCGCTACGTCGATTGCTCGTTGTAAAGATTCCGTGTTCTATTAGTAGCTCATTTCCATTTTTTCTAAGGTTTTTCCGTGTTTACATTATTTTGCTTTTGTATAGAAATAGTACGGGAAACTTTTCAGCTCAGTATTTTTTTGCTTTTATATCAGTATCTTATAGAAGTATTCGTTTTATAATTATTAAGCACTCCACAAATTATTTCTGCAAAGATTTACAGAAATGTCTTTAGCTGCGTGTCTTGTCAGTGTACCTTGGGAGTGTAAAATTTTCCTCTGAGCTGTTCTTACCTGGCCATTGCAAGTTCTGCAAGACTACGCAAGGTTAGTTAAGATGGCTGTGGTCGCTTGGTTGATTTTCTTACTTCTATTCTTTTCCTCAGCATTATGATGAGTAGCGTGAAGCAGATCTCCACGACAGCCTCTATGTTTCAGATAACGCTACTGCTTATCTGCTAAATGTATTCCAAATTGAATCATTTGCCTTTTTGAAGTGCTCACTACATCCGCCTTGAAGTCTTGGACATTTGGGTTTGGTAAAACGATAGTTAACTGAAATTTCTCCTTTGAAACAGTGCACTCGAATATAATACCAAAGTTGTACATCGTAATCAGTCAGTTCTCTTCACAATTTTAGTAAGAATTTTTCAAGCTTGTCTCAACAAGAGTATGCCATGTGTGACTGATCTAGTCGACAGTCGACTAGTCCTTCGTGATATCGTGAGCTACCCGCCGCAAATCATCTGCATCGAATTTCGAAATCGTGGGCTTTAATTTTAGAACGAACTTAGCTTTGTCAGAAGCTTTTGTGTGCTTAATTTTGTGTCTGCACTTTTTCTATTTTTCTCTCGTGGGGAGGTGTACGTTGCGTACAACCGACCTCCTGCACGAAGATCTTGCTTACTTGACGATCAGTATACCTCACTCAATTTTTCATCTCGTTAACCCTTTCAGGCTCATTTTTTGATAGAAAGGTGTAATGTGCCCAAAAGTTCATAGATTCATAGGGATATTCTCTTACATTAATGATGGGGGTACAAATTTTGAGCTGCTGAGCAGCGTAGGAACTTAATTTTAAAAAGTGTTATGCTTTTAGGTAGTGTCTTGGCACAGACACCTTGGTCGACTGGTGAGCGAATATCACCAGCTTGGTCGACTGGTAAGCGAATCTGCTTGCGAGCGGAAAAACCCGGGTTCGAATCCCGCTGCCGACATGGTTGACGCGGCTAGAAATACGGCATGGGACTTGGGTAAACAACCGAATAATTATCGAAGTAATTATCCGACCCAAGAATGGGCCAGAAGGTTCGTTACTATAGTCTCATTCTATTCTATTCTATTCTATGCTACCAAGAATCCAACATGACCTCTTCGGAGGTATGAAATGTGTACCACCAGATTTGGAAGGGTTAAGAGGCTTCTTGCAAAAGATCCTTCTTGCAACAGCTTTAATACATTTTGGACGTGCAAGGTGGTTAGAAGGTCCTAACTGTGTTCATTCAAAACTAATCTGATTATATTTTTTGTTGCCTCTTCATTTCTGTGTGACGAGGAAGTGGATCTGTCATTCCAGTGAACTCTTTCTCGAGCACAACGTCTACTTTATCAGTCGTCTTCTTCTTCAATTTGCTGTCAGGTGATTTAAATTGGTGTTACCATTTTTACAGCTGAGCTCGTACTTGTCGCTCTTTATGATTATATGTAGTTAGTGTAGTGTCTTAAAACTAGTGCATTTCATGTGATTGTTTTATGTAGCTGTGGTAATGATCATTCATGAGTACTACCTCAAAAGTGATGTTTATGCTTGTAAAGGCTTATATATCATGCATTTTAATTACTGCACCAAGAGTTATGCCTCATGTTCTCCAGTAAGTGATGTGTTATCATGCTTCGATTGACGTACATCAGTTCATACATCGTCACACATGATTTCGATGCTTCAGCCGCGCGTTTATTGCGCTTAGATGCTTCAGTAAACCAGACTAGCCATGACTTTGATGCTAGAAGCTTTTTTCCATAGTCGTTAATGCTAGTCAAATTTAATAAGTGCTATGCTGCATTCATATTTTATGGATTACTTTCTTTAGTGCATTTCTTTTCGTACAACTATTTCTTTAGAAGGGTGCACTTGTTTTTCAGCTTATCTTTGGGAATTGTAGGCGCTCAACACAACTCAGATAACATGTAGAATTTTCGTTCGGCTTCTACTCGTTGAGGTATGCTAATATGCTTCCTCGTCAGTGCGTTTTGAGTAAACAACTCAGAATCTGCAACACTTGTTAGTGCCTGGTGTTGTGGGTTCAGTTATGTGTTAGGTGGGCGTTTTTCTACTTCCCTTCCTTTCTCGAGGTGAAGGTCTACTTTCCGTGTAGCCGATCACCTGCACGAATGTCTGTTTACATGCATGAAGAATGTTGTGTGCTAGGTATTCGACTCCGACTCGTGGATTTGCCTGTTCTCACTGTTGTAGCGCTCTTCGAGGAGGTATTCATAACTAAGACACACAGAGTGTGGTCTCGATTTAAAATCTCGTTTAATCTAATCGTTTTTAGTTTACGTTTTGTTAAAAAAACAGTATGTTTGAAGTCTCGTATTAGCTTGAATAAGGAAAGGGAGTAACCAGTTCGATATTTCTCTTAAAATATTGACATTCGCGCGATAACGATCTGGCTAAGCCTGTCTCATCAGTGGTACCTTCATGAAACTTGAAACCCTCACGTTATTCACTAATGACGAAGTGGGTCACAAGTTCTTATATTTTGCGAGTTATTTGTACGAGGAAGTTATTTTTATGGAAAAACGCCGGTTGGCTGCCCACTACTCACTGTCTCTGCATTTGTTCTCGAGACACGGGTCTTTACACGTCTGGATAAGGACAGCGCTATTTCACCTTTTTTTAAGGAGAGTGACGTTATTAATTTTCGATATTTTTGTTCACTGTTTTCATATCGGAATATTATAGTTTATTTAAAGAATTTCTCTAGACATTTACGTATGGTATTTTTTGCAATGAAGGTTGTGTTGAATTTCGTTAATTTTTCTTTGTTATTTCTGTCTTTAAAATCATGGACGTCGTTTGATCGTATTTGTGCTACGTATTTACTTTCTTAATATAGGAAACGATACACCTAAGTTGTTGAACAGAACACCTTAGTGAATAAATATAAACATATTTATGGTCTATTATCCATTGATTAAAGCAGTTGTGAGGCGTTTATGACAACAGGAATGGAATAAAACAATTAACAATGAATTGATCATTAAACAATACTATCGTAGAATGAACTTCGTGAAGATGTGACCGCCGAATGAAGGTATCGCTCTGCTGCTTTCGAGACGACATGGAAATATGGGTATCGACCCAAGAACGGGCCAAACGGCTCGTTTCTATTGCCTTGTTCTATTCTACTGTTCACATCTGACGGCCACACTGCCACATAATGGAACGACAACCTCAGTCGTGCGTGGTGTCTCGTCCCTCTGACCAGGTGGGTGACCCTAAAGCTTAAATGACTACCTACTGATAGCGTGCATCACTGCTGATATCGCTTTTGTTGTGGATGCGGTGGTTAAACCAGGAATATAATAATAATGTCCCTCTGACCGCCCGACATGTCCTAGCCGAGTGCCCCAGACATGTTGCTTCTCGAATTGTGTGTTTCGAAGACTTGATCAAAATGTTTATTGCGGAGGGAGGGGCTTGCGTGTTCCTGTGAAGTACAGGGACATGCTGACTCAGGTTCAACCATGTCAGGTGGGTTTGCACTGAAAGACCTGACTAACGGAGGTGGGATTGGACAAACTGGTGATTGACCTGGACCCCAATTAGATTTTCGTTTGACAAGCCCTTATAATGAACAAAACTATGGCAGAGAACTAGCTTACTCAGCCAGTTTTATAAGTCATTTGCAGCAAGAGAGACCTAAGGGACCCTCACGGTCGGTGGTGGGACTGTTCAAACACTGGGGGAGGAGTGGTGCCTTAACTCGCAGTTAAAGCAAGCACACCAACTTGCTGGATCCTGGGGCTCGTGAGGCTATATTCGCTCGAAAGAGTAGTCCCGCCGGGACTGCGTGTGGCCGGCAGCGGGAATCTCTTTGTTCGAGGCAGAGAAGTCTGTTGGACGTGCGAAGGAAATTTCTCTAAATCTTCGATGGAATCATCCGAAACTGCGCCGTAGAAGATGATGATGACCCGGCTTTCACATATGGAATCTGAATCTGGTGAACCAACAAAGAGTCGATAACGCAGCTGCCGTCGCAGTTTCCTCTTACGAATGGAAGTGCTACTGTCACCGCCGCAGACCGATATTTTACCTTTGGAACCGAATGAACCTGTGACTTTGAGAACTGAAATAAGTGATGGTCTCAGTGGAAATTAGGGACTCAGTCACGCCTTCATAGGCGACTACACCTCCTGGCTGAAGCCTTGTTCTCTTAAAGCGAGGATCAAACACTGCCCACCTAATTCAAACGATTTTTCAATATCAAAGCCGATGATTGTTCACCACTGACCCACGTCGATGTAATCGATGCCCACCGTGATCTGTACCGTAATCTGGGAGGCAGGCCAGCTAAGATGACGTAGATCCGTGGTAACCTTCTTGAGGAAGTATGCAATCAATTCCAAAGTCGTGCAATTTTCAGTATCTTTCACCTGGCCAGCGTGAGCAGTGATGTGGCCTCGCACTACAATCGGAACATGATCAAGGGCACGATCTGGTACGCAAACAATCCACGTGACGATGATGAATACTTTTTGGAGGAGTTGTGAATGTGGTATGAAGACTGCACCGGAGAAAGGTATCGCGATCGTCGAATAGAGGTATTGTTCGGCATCCTTCGTATTGGTCATGCACGACTGTCATGGCCACATAATGGAACGACCTCAGCTCTGGTGTGAGCGGTGTCATGTCCCTCTAACTGTCCGACATATCCTGGCCGAGTGCCCCAGACATTGTCGCTCAGCTCAAAATGCGTTTTCCGAACCTTCGTGACAATGACGAACACAAGATGTTCATCAATATGCTTACGGAAACTGGACGTTTTGTTTTCAATCTCGATGCTCTAGTTATTCCTTGGAAAATATCAGTTGCTTTCAAAAATCTAACCCAGTGCTGGACTCTGTCAGCCTGCAATTTTTTACATTGTACAATGGTCGAGCGTACCGCGTTGATGCTTGATGGGGTTTCAATGTGTGTATGATGCTCGGCCGTAAATGGGTGGGCAGCTGAAACCCCAAGGGTTCAGCTGCTCTCTGCTTATGAACGTGACGTGACATTTGGCTGTCCTTGGTGAGCGGTGAATTGAGTGGCTCAAAATTAACAAGGAATACCTTTTAACATTGGTGAGACTGCTGCATAACCGTCAAGATTACTTCTTTTTGTGGTGAATGTTTATAAACTAAAATTCTTTTAATGATGATAAAAGTGATATTTAATAATTGTTAAGAGGGCGTAACAGATAGACTGTTCTCTGAATTGCGAGACATTCGGCGTGATATATTCTGAGTCACTGAAGCGTTAGCAAGCCTTTCGTACTACTAATACTTATGGCCTATTCGTTTGAGCTTTTTACTCTGTATTTGGGTTGGTTTGTTGGATATTAGCCTCGTTATGGTGTAGTGTAGCGGATGGTCCTGCGTGTACAGGGTATCTCAAAAAAATGTACTCACCCTTTAACCGTTGCTAACATGCTGTCTTCTTTGTGTTGCAGGTGTGAGGTTCGAACCTTTGCGAACATGATTCTTTAATCACATTTAATCATGCTCGCAAAGGTTCGAACCTCACACCTGCAACACAAAGAAGACAGCATGTTAGCAACTGTTAAAGGGTGAGTACATTTTTTTGAGACACCCTGTATTGACAATGAACACAGTTCTCCCCTGTGGGTTGGAAATCTGAGCTTCTCTCAGGAGGGCTAGCAAGAGGTTTGCTGACTGGACCTGCCCCAGGAATTGACGTTCAGTGGTCTGAATCCACTTGCAGGTGAGTCAGTGATCCGTGGAACAGTAGTTTTGTGAGTTTAAGGTGTAGGTACGTCTCATTTTTACCTTTCTCATGTTGGCAGGCCGGGGCACCTTACAAACAACCTCGAGTCTTATTTTTGCCATCTTCTCTCACCGTTCCATTTCTTCGATGTAATAACGCTGTCGTTTTTACGACCGAAACGAACAGAGTATCCCGAGGAGGTATCCAGTCATCCATTTTAAAGTAGGGTAATTCTTATCGAATAGTAACTTTTAGTGAAGGTTTGCTCTTACCGAGGAGTAAGAGTTAAACAGCCCGGGTACATTGTGCAGACCCAGTTTTTTCGAATCATAAAATATCTTGAGAGAAAGGTAGTTTTGCACACTAGCAATAAAACCAGAATATATTAACTTTTTTATATTTTTGTGTAGCTTGGAATTAAATACGTAAACAATGGAGAGATGACTTACAAAATATTAAAATTGTCATACTTATCTCCTAAATGTATAACTACACAGTCGTGATAGATTACTAAATGTCTTAAGTATATACAGAACTTGAAGAATTTCCGACGATTGTGTGGGGATGCTCATCAGCAAAGATTTACGATTGCCTTGAGGCTCTCATGTTATCGTGTTTCTCAGGCATCTTCCACTGAACCCATGGTTGTGAGATGATTTAAGTTCGGACTTGGTTTAGTTCTGAAGCAGTTGTGATTCGACTACAAATAGTCGATTACCCATATTGCTGGATTGTACTTTACCGTAACTCTTCCAGGATGTCTTAAGGAATGCGATCACATTTGGTTGACCATGGAATGGTTTCATAGGTATAACTATACAAATGGGAAAAGCATATCAGGTCGGAGTTTGTGTATGGACATTACATTTAAACCGTGTCAAGAACTACGGTATCACATTTCAGGAGATCCTCAACGAGGAATGAAATTGCCATCACGAAGGCAACAGTCAAATAAAACACGAAATTCTACTAGATTCGTATTCTCAAGGTATCTTGACTATGAAATATGAGCTATCTTACAAACATGTTTGGGACAGGATGATTAAACATCTACGAATTAACTACCAAGTAACCCTTTCACTCCTAGTTCCCCTCTGGAGTGCGTTCGTTCTTCAACTGTATTTATGGCGTATAACATGTCAATGAGATTTGCAATTTGGTTAATAGTACGCACGCTAACCACTTTTGAAATGAATTTCTTGTAATATTACGTAGCTATCTAAATGCTTTAGTTATTTATAATTGAGAATTTTTCTTAAAATTTATTAGACTACTTGAAACATCGTGTCATCAGGTAGGGTAGTTGCTCATAATTCTGTTACTTGGTCTATATTTTCATGCTTATCAGTAATTCCAAAAATTTGAGCTGCAGTTGCAATGTCTGCTTCTCTGGCGAAGGCAAGGAAGACCTGTTCTAGCGACGGGTCTGTTGCTGCATAGTCTTCCACTAGCGACTGGCCTCCGTCTGTGCCTTTCTTGAGGCCTTCCATAACGTTGAACAGATGAGACCAGGACACGTTTGATGACACCATGTATGACAACATTCCCTGCACAAGACAATGAAATGTTGAATCAGTTACTACTATCGTCGCACAACTATTGATATAGAAATGAAAGACTTTGTTTGATTTTGAAGTGATGAAGACAAGAGGTAAAATGTTAAGCAACGTACTATTGTCCAGGCATGAACATTTGACTGTTTTCTTTCCCAGAAATAACGGCTGCTGAATTTCATGCGAGTTATGTAGTATTGGTTGAAATCATTGTTAACCTCAAGCATAGCCGTCTCTGCAGATGAAACCTGATATTTTTTAGTCGTTTTTGAAAATTTCCTTCTGCTTTGGACTTTCGATCTAAGGACGCATATTTATTGAGTTGGGCATCGAAATTGTAGTATCAGAAAATTATTACAACCGGCGAAGTCCTGCAACTTCACACTAAATCAATTACGCTTATATCTAATTTAGTCGTTATCAAGAATCTTAACCACCAAGAGCTTACCACACACCGTAGTCATTTTGACAGGTAAAAATTGAAAAAATCATCAATAAGTAATACAAACGTTTGATTTCAATAGAACGACCGAGACTAATTCTGAAAAAATATCAATCGAAATTGATATATAAATTATAAAGGTTTTTCAAGTTTTACTATGAAAATTCTCAGCTAGTGCTTTCTCGGTGAACCTCTAAATGGCGCGTATTTTGGTGGTACAGAAATTCAAACTGAAAATTCAAGAAACTTGTATCTGTAAGAACAGAAACAAACGAAGATAAATTTAACGAATCTTGTTCCCTTGTGTGTCCTAGAAAGTTTTGAATGGCTTTCAAGCTTAGATCACATTGAGTAAAATTGTGGCTTAATAGTTAGTCACATTACAAAATTATGACTGGTGGAAACATGGAATAAGCACATGTATTAATAAATATTTACTGCGATGAACTATGTTGAATGACCCTTTCGAATGAAAATATTCGACAATCAGCGCTTAAAAAAATTAAATGATCTCATTTGAACTTAGTTTACTGGAATCAAATGATAGCTGTCATAACACTTTGGCCATAAAACGAAAGCTATCATCTTGGTATGATAATTTCCTTCGGTTTGAATAATCCATTAACGCCCATCATACTATATATAGTAGGTGAAGTCCATTAGAAATCATTCACTTTAGCCCTATATTTTAAATGTTTCGTTCTGAAGTTGGGTGAAATTCAATAAAAAATGTGTAGATATAAGGGATAATTTACGCAATGTTGCGTTCGGTCGAGAAATAACTTTATAGTTAAAGAGATAACTTACCCGATGCTGGTCAGTGAGGGCTGAACCAGGTAGTTCTCTGGCGATGATTTCCATGAGGTGCTGGAGTGCTTGCTCGAACTCCTCCTCTGTCTGATGTATGTCGCCGCAGCTCAGCTTCACTTGCAGGCTGTACCCCGTGCTGAACTGTGCCCACAACAAAACAACGCTCAGTAATTTACGAAATTGTGTGTTAAATTTCTCAGTACTAATTCAGTATTCTTCTTCTTTGCTTCCCATGAAATATTGTTCCTGGTCGTTTAATTGGTTCTACCGGTGAGAGTTATTATTGTGTGGTAAATTTTAGGATTTCTAGCATAATAAAGTCAGTTTATCATCAAAAAAAGATACTGTCGATTACCATTCAATATGAACCTAACGACTTTCTGACGAATAATTTTTAAACTTGTCAGGTTTGCAAACCAATAAATGAATCTCATTACTCGGAGGTCAAGAGTCGCGCGTATTTCGATGGAAGTCTTATACTCTTTTTAATGACGGATAAAAAATATTGACTGACCTTAGCTTTGAGGTGGGCTGGTGTGCCACAGCATCGAAGCTGCCCTCTCACTAGGATGACCAGCCTCGAGCAGAGCGCCTCGCACTCGTCCATGGAATGCGAGGTCAGAATGATTGACTGCCCTCGCGATCTCGCCGTGCGAATGGCCGTCCACACTCGACGTCGTGACGCAGGGTCCACTCCTGAGCAGGACAAAAATATCGAAGAGACAATAGTAAAGCAAATGAAATAAAAGGGCGTTCAAAAAAAGTCTTAAGAGACCTTGTCTTAACCCTTTAGCGACCAATTTCTTTTTCTAGTTTCTACGTTTAAGCTCACAAAGACCGTCTGTAGACTAATGCAATGAAGCACGCTGAGAGCCAGGCAGCCAAAAGAACGACGCTGTAACATGCCGCCGCGTTCAAACCTAGTAGCAACCTCATATTGCTCACTGTTTAATTATTAGAATAATTCTCCCAAAGACCGTAAAAGAGGACCGTATGGTCCTTTTCGTCGATAAAGGGTTAAAGACACTAATTAAGGCACTGATGTTTTTATCAAACAATCCATGTTTTGTAAAACTTTTAAGGATTTCTGACTCCTGGATGAATGTCACCGAAAAAGTCGAAAAAATAATAATACATGTCCTGTACGTTCATTTTAATCGCAGTGCTTACTAGTTTGTTTTTGAAACTAATTTTCAGCAATATTTCCAGCAGGTACCTTCAGTTTCTAGCAGTACGTCTCTAGCCATCTTAGATATAGTGAAAATTATTTACCCGTGGCATATCTCAGGCAACCCTCATGAGTTCACCAAGTACGCTTGAGTAATTTGCGACATATTTCAAGCTATCTTAGGTTTATTGAGAACGCGTAACCTCAGGCATATTTCAAGCTATCTTGGGTTTATTCAGATCGTTTGTCTAACCTGTGTTATATTTCAAGCTATCTTTGGTTTATTAACTCTGAAGCACTGAACATGGGTACAAACGTCACTAGTCTCGGGCAAACTATACCTATGTTCAGTGGCAGGTATATGTATAGTTTACCCGAGGCTAGTGACGTCTGTACCCATGTTCAGTGCTTCAAGGTTAAGAACCCTTGAGTTTCCTGTGTCACATTTCAAGCTATCTTGGGTTCATCAAGAACGCTTGGGTTACCTGTCGTGGGTTCATCAAGGAATACGAGAGATGGCCCTCCCACAAGAGCCATTGCTGTGCTGAGCTTGCGTTTGTTGCCGCCCGAATACGTTGATGTCTGACGCTTGTGGCACTCTGTGAGATCCACGAGCTCCACAAATTCCTCTATCATTTTCTTGCGGGCTTTCACTGGGATGCCTCGGAGACCAGCCATGAGGTCGAGCATTTCGTCACCCGTGAGTTCGTCCAAAACGGCATCAAATTGAGGACAGTAGCCAATCTCGCGCACAAACTGGAAGGATTATTTAAAAACAATTTACAAACAATCACAAGATCTAAATTGACGTTAGTATGTCCTACATGCATGGCCAGTATTTTGTTCTTGTGACGGTGAGAATCAGTAAAAAAGAAATGAAGCAGGTAAGTTCACTTCGAAAAAATTACGTAAAATTCATGAACGAATTGGTGGTGGCTTAAAACATTGGCTTGAATGTTGAAATAAATTGGAGGAGATGGTGAAAACTTAGTCACCATTTATGGTTTTACAATTAGCTCCCCAGTTGGAACTAACCGGTTGGCGTATATTGTGCATAAACATACAAGACAAACAGAAAAATATCATCTTCTAAAAGCTTTTATACCCAAGATCTCTGAACAATACATTAAGTCTTCATTATGTAAATTCTTGTATGAGAGGAATTTACGTCATATATGTAATACATCACATCACCATTCAGGCGGAGCACTGTACGACACAAAACATGAAGTTTTAAAATAAAACTTAAGCAAAAACTCAAAAGTCGCGTGTTTAGCAGCGAATTATAAGACTCATAATGATGGGTGTGTGCAAAATTTTACCCCGGTGGGAAAATTATTTCAAAATAACTTAATGCGCAGTTTCGAGATGATGTTCACCCATGTATCATATTTTGGCGCTACTGGGCATATTAAGGTGTCGACACAAATTCGATATAGCTTAGTATAAGAAGAACGTAGTGTGAAAAATACTGATGAAAAAACTACCGTACATTGCGGGTACGAACTTCGAATTAGCAGTAACATGAAAGTTATGAAGGATTAGAGTTGGAGTAAGATTTTTCTTCGAAACACTAGGAGGCATTACTATGAAAACGGGAAGTCCGCAGAAAACGAGGAAACGGCTATTCGATGTGAGTTGAAATACGCTAGCAATGAGCATCTGTATTTAGTGACGCGAATAAAGTTCTCGAAACTTGTTTTACTTCGTATGAATATGGTTTGCATCAGAAAGTTTGTAGAAGCACTAGAGACGAACTCGGTTCAATAGTGATGATAAACAGACATTAAAGAAACACATTTGATACCATCACATGAAAAATAAATATTTCGATTTAACGATAGCATTATAGTGGCTACCAATGGTACGTTTCAAGCCATATTGGGTTTAGTAACAGCATTTAGTAAGCAGTCTCGGTACTCTGATTAACTCAGTGTATGGTTTCACTGAAAAGTTGAGTTGAAATCGAACAATGTCTTACATGACGTCTGCCGGCCGAGAGGAATACTGGACCGATTCTTGCATCACCGTCTGTGGGCGTTTCGTCTCCTGTCAACATCCGGAATGTAGTTGTTTTTCCGGCTCCATTTACTCCCAAGAGACCAAAACATTCGCCTTTGGTCACTCTAAAGCTTATATCGTTGACAGCAGTTAAGCCCACAGCTGGGAACACCTTCGTCAGGCCTGTGACAACCAGCGCGGCATCCGGGTTGTCATCTGTTTCATTAGAAAAAAGAATTAAACATACAATTCCTCATTTGCTCCTCAAACTTTATTTTTAAAAAATTGCGTTGTTTATAAGAAGACGACGACAATTTTACCATCACAGTTATCTAGAAATTTCGCTTTAGTTGTACTTGTTATCAATTATAGTCAACTGAAATGGTTATACACATGTTTAAGGTCCTTGGTTATCAATACGAATTTATGTCCAATTCACCTCCTTGCATTTACAGTAACCCATGCTTGGACCACATTAATCTGAGTTGTTCTGAGTACAGTTCAAAAGAATATCACTTTTCTTGTTATTGCTGAGGAAGTACAAGAGGTTTCTTTTCCTTGTAACAATATTTCACGACTGAAGGCATTTACTTTGAAAAACAGCTGCATGATACATTTAATTCCTTTTAAACTTCAATTATTTTAAGGCTATACAGATACTCTCAGAAGCTCAACAACATAATTCCTTTAAGTCTCTCGATGGTGAATGATACGGTGTATTCCAAATTTGTGTATAGGAGTACATGACAAGTACTGTAATATCAATATGCTTACTCATTCAACATCTCAATCAACCCTGACGAAAATTATAACTACATAATTATTGCTATCAAATCAATTTATTGAGAAACCCCAGTCTTTCGATAAACTGTACGAGTTATTTAATGGATTTACTCACCTGTCATGAGCTCCTTGGCAAGTCTTGTTTCTTCTAAAACGTCATCGTCTTCTGGCACGGTGTACCTCCAGATCTGCTTGTTCTTACCCACCTTCTTCCAAAAGTTGGACCACGCGTCACTGTCGAAAAAATAAGTCCTCTACTTCATGAAATGAACTAATTCACCATTTCGTACCAAATAAATGAAAGTTTTTATTCTAATCTTCTATTTCAATTCAATTCACTTTTGGTGTTTGATTTGTGCGTAACATCTGTTTTCAGATGCAATGGGATGATAAGTACCTAATTACAATTTTCAGAATAGTAAACGGATTACTGCATTTTTGAAACGAGTTTCGAACGTAAGCCTTGAACTTAAACCTTGCACAAAACCTTCTATGGTCTGTACTCACAACTTGGTACGGCACTGTATAAATAAATTATCATATGTCAAAGAAGTTGATAGACTCTTACTTAGTTTTTCAAACTTGACCACATTTAAACGACAATATTTCGATATAATTTTGGAGACCTATAAGCCAATAATTTTTCTTAACAATTACTGAGCCATTTAAATTACTTTTCATGACCAAGAGGCTGACTTTGAAAGTTTTCTAATGTTTTTCCCAACTGATGCAATAGTAGGCAATAATCTGTCTGACCATTCTAGATATTTGAAACTTCAGAAATCTAATACATTGAAGGTTCACTTTAAAAGTAGGGTCTTTTTCAACATGTCCGATTATTGTACGACTTATTTGTGCCGATGCCAACTACTATCGATGGAAGTTTTTTGGATTGTTCGTTGATTAAATTCTTGGCATTTGAGTACTAGATTGCAACGTGTGAGGCTCAGAACGAAACCAACTGATACCGAGCTCACTGTGTTGTGTTCACACGGTCCCGTTTTTTTTCTGCAAGTATTGAGGATACTAAATTTTTGTGTTCGCATGCTGGCGCTCAATTGACCTATTGTTCGGTAATACTTCTCCTAACTTTGATGAAAGGTGACTTCTGACTTACGTAAGATTTTAAACGTTTCACTGCACTTTTATTTTTAGGCGATTCAAATATCAGTCATACTCCATTTTAATTTTGAAATTTAAAAATTTCAGTGAAAAAATGTACTCAACCTACAGAAGATAGGGTAAAATATAATCCTTGACATATTCTTAATGAAATAGGTTCATGAAAATTAGGCTCAATATTTACACAACAGAGTTTTTAACTAACCTCTATGTCCCCGAAAACCTGAAAACTATTGCATATAAATGCATGCTGGCAACAATTACTGGCTTTGTAAATGAATAAAATTTATTCTTCAAATCTATTTACATCAACAAAGGACTTTCTTAGAATTATACGAATATGACTATTTTCCTGTATTATAGTCGGGCTATGACGATGATGCGAAAACTTCACCAGCAATTTTGTACATACTCTTCCAGAACACAATTTTATTGAAATTGACGTAAAATTTTACGTTCATGAAGACTTGCCTGATTTGATTACTGACTCCCATCTCTATGAGAGCGATGATGATGAAGAACAGTACCCCATCTGCCAGCAGCCATGTGAGCGAGACACCCATACCGGGTGGATCCCATTGGAGGTACGATATGGTCTCGAAGCAAGTCTTGTTGCCGGGTAGTCTGTCACACTGCGCTGTAAGTAATAGGTAAAATGCACGGTTTTAACTTCTAGACCACATTTTTCCACGCAGAAAAGTACAAAACAACTACACGCTGTTCATTAGCAGATCATACATACTGCTGGTAACGTCTAAAAAAGCAACACTTAACATTTTCTGAGAGTTCTATAACTATTGCGTCGATGAACGGCGTAGTAATCGGTTGAGAATCGCCTCAGGTTTTGATTTAGCACTTTTTAAAGAAGACTTCTGCGTCTATTTGGACGATCATTATTTGACTCATAATTTTTCTCTGAGAAGTAAAAGTATACTATTAAATTTCGGTGTAATTGGTGGGAAATTTAAAAAGAAGTTAGAGGTGCATTCATTCAATCAAATCCACTGTGTAGATTTTTTATATATTTTTCAAGTTGTAGGGTCAAGCTATATAGAGAAAAATTCTCTTATAATTGCTGATCTTGACATTATCCCACCGTAAACCAGATACATTGTTAGTGAACTAAAACAAAACCGAAAATATTAATATGTAATATTAGTACTCCAGATTATTTGTTTTATTTTTACCATTGATCGTAAAGTATATTAAAAATATATTTACCAATACCTGGTTTCAGCTCTTTCCTATGTGAATTTTCATTACACCGCAAAAATGACACGCATGAAGGTGGCCACTCCCTAGTCTCGAACGCACAGAAAAAATGTAGGCTACCTTAACTGAAGGTACAGATGCTGATATTACATGAAAATTTCTGCAAAATACCCTTATGATGATTGCTTACTAGAATAAAAATGGTGTAACTGTAAAACCGCTACCAGCTAGAACTCAATAACTGCAAAGAATTTTCTACATTAAAAATTTTGCTATTTTAAATCACACCTTTTAACCTAGTCTGGGAAGCTAACCTTTGTTTGATTTATGTACATTATGCACAATTTGAATAGAGAATGGATAATAATGGCAATCAATGATGATGCAGTAACGAAATTAGGCTTACTTACCAACAAACACCTGTTATATGTATTTACTTTATTAGGTACATCTATGTAATACTTTTAACACGAACACAAATGATTTCATTTTCGAAAATTTAAAAATACATTTACCATAACATTCTTTTGAGTTGGAAGTAAAATGATGTTGTATTACTATGACACTGAAATTATAGTCAAAAAGTGGAAATTATATTTCCACGAAACAGAAATGAATTTGATACCCACGACAACACGGCAGGAAGGGAGAGCTTGGGTCGAAGATGATGAGTGTCGCACAGAGTTCTTTCACTAGACTCGGGTCCACGATGTCACATTGGGTGTTGTACGAGCTCGTCTGGATCAAACTTCTGAAGCCCTAATGAAAATTTATATTAATTGTGTATGCTGGAAACGAGATTCAGTCAAGATCTTAATTATTCAACGGATATTGAAGATTAGTGCAAAATGATTGGGTGTAAATTTATTCCAGTGAAATGTTTTCGTTCGGCAATGCCTGTTTAACCGTGCTGAAAAGATACCTAACACTTGTTACATGCCTAATTACCTGATGAATTATATGCCGATTTTGATAACTAAGTTTTTACAGAACAGAATTGATCGACCATAATACGAAGAATAAAAGGAATCTCATTAATGAAATTGATCTCTACGAGCTAGGATACTTATTTTAGAAAACGTACATCCAGTATTGACTGAAAGCATTAGAATTTGAGCGTTTTTACTGTTGTGCAAGCACACCTCCGTCCTCATGATCATCTGACCCAAAAATAAAATGAAAATGCATACGAAATTTTCCAGCGCTTTTATTTCTTGAGCGTTTGTAATTTGTCAAGTTTACTTAGCCTAAAAATAAATGCTTTCGCATACAATTTGAAATAATAACCTTCAGATTTTCTGGAGGCAATCATGCTTTTTCTTTTGAAAAAATCGTCGATTAAATTACCTCTAAAATGACTATCAAAATTCAGTTGTCTGGTGCCAATGGCGAACAAAATGCGTATAATACCAATTCATTAATCAATTTTTCCACGCATGTTCCCTTGTGAACGAGATTTCAAAGAGCCGACCGAGCTTAGTTACAGAGCTGAGTAAGAATTCGTTTTAACATTTTTCATAAAAAACAATTGAAAATTGTAATCGTATTTTCATCTTAACATTAAAATTATAATGATAAATTATAGTATATCAAATAAAAAAAAAAAGTTCCTCCTGAAATGGTTGTAGAACCATAACGCAGTTAAAAATGATATTCCTTATTTCTAGAGTCTACAAATTAAACCATGCTGGTTATGTGAATCCCATTGAATATAAATTTTCATTCCATAAAAACAATAAACGGAAATAGCAACAAAATGTTAAAACTTGAGCCTGTACTCCTCTGGATAACAGAGCTAAGCAGCAACACACCAGAGCCAGCTAAGCAGCAACACACCAGAGCCAGCTAAGC
>VCRD01000221.1:194289-233553 GCA_006783055.1 Trinorchestia longiramus
AAGCAGCAACACACCAGAGCCTGCTAATCAGCAACACACCAGAGCCAGCTAAGCAACAACACACCAGAGCCAGCTAAGCAACAACACACCAGAGCCAGCTAAGCAACAACACACCAGAGCCAGCTAAGCAGCAACGTACCAGAGCTACAGGGTAGGACGGGATGAAAGAAGACACGTTGCCCAGCACTGCACTCAGCGTCATTAGATTTTGTTGTCCTGAGTAATTCAACGACCACGTTGCTATGCTGATGATCATGGCTGAAGGTTTGAAAACAACATCAGTAGTGTTTTAAAGAGCGATGCCACCTTGTTTAATGAGAAAATTTGATGTAGCAGGAACTGCATATGGATTTACCAAGTTCTGGGATGTAATTACAGTATTTTACGTACTACATTCCAATCCATCATGTTTGTGGTGTTTTGACACACAAGCCGTGATGTGATTGTATTTTTTCTAAATACGAGTACTGCAACTTGAATTGTCATTAATACCTCTATTTGTGGGAGAAAAATTAAAAGTAGATTTCAGAGCACACGTAACTCCCAGAATGCTTTGCTTCAAATCAATATTTGAAACTTCATGCTTATAAATAGATAAGCTAAACTTCGGCTTCCAGTCACGGAGACTGACTTAGGGAAATAATCGTAGCAATACCAAACTTACTTCAATCCACGCATAGAGAAGCAAATATTAAAAATGTCCCACTCGTCTAAACGAAGACTTTAACATCAAGACACTGCACTTTTTTGTCCAATATTGCCATCGGACTCCTGTGTCTTCCCTTCGTCATTAAAAACTAGATACATCACGTAGAAATATTTCACTTTGATAAATGACAATCTCACTGTTATTTAATTGATTGTCAATACTGTAATTAATTCAAAATTTTAATGCAGAGAGAAATTCATTTTAAATCTATCACGTTTTTTCAGGAGTACACACAAAATTGTCGAGTTATTCAAGAGGTATAGCACTCCTATTTTTCAAAGTCCAGCAGCTAATCTAATACTAAGAATGACTGTCATGTGTTTATATATTTACTAGTGCAATGCCCGTTAATAATTTGTTTCCAAACGAATCAGTTTTGGGCTTGGGAAGAGAATCAGTTTTCTATCGGACGAACAACGTCTTTCTTGCTGTCGAAGTCTTGCTGCTTCTCTCTTACGGTTGGACACGTTTCTATCCATGTTTGCCTTTTTTGCCGGAATTTTAATCTGAAATATCCTATTATCTCTTTGAAGTTTTTCAAGAAAATCACAATTCCGAAAACAATAACTCAATTTCCAAAATTTTTGGCCTTATACTAAGTGGTAGCTAGGTTACTGGTCAAACTAATTTAAAACATTTTTTTTCTCATTATCAATTAAACATATCAAAGCATTATGATGAATTTTCAACAGAAAAAGGTCTAAAGAAAATTTCTATATGTAAAAATAAACCGATTGTGTATTCTGGATACCATAATGCAAGTGAAAGGGAATTGAATTGCCACAGAAAAATAATGCAATAGAATGATTTCTTATATTTCTTAAGCTTTATCCTTGTTGCTATCAAAGCTATCGATTAGAAGAGTGTGACACACGGACAGACAGACGAACAGACGGGGCTCTTATTATAGTACAGATATAGAATTATTTATATATTTATTTATTTATTTATATGTTTCGTGTCACTTCCAAAAAAATTAGAGAGATCCAGAGCCTTATATACTCGAGTCCGTATCGTGGATACAGATTTCGGCGGGGTATTGCCCTATGATTCGGGTACATTGTACCTGAATGTGACACGAATTGCAAAGTCAATTACAGCAGTAGTAGGAATGTTGTCATGAAAGAAATACTCAATTAAAACGTTTGTCCTTTGGAAATATATATAAAACTAAATATTCTGCATTGTGCTCTTATATGTAATTTTATTTTATATATATTTCCAACAGTATTTGCCATCATTATTGATGGCACGGGTATTATCACAATCTCAGCTGTCATTTTTGACGGCTAGGTTCACTAGTCTTCTAATAATTCTGCTTGTTCCTTCCTTAGTTTGTTAGTCCGTCCGTTACGCTTTCGTCGAGTGCGCAGTATCATAGCTACCGAATTCCTCAGTGTAACATTAAAAGATGGCCTTTATATGCATTGATATATTTGACATTTTATATAAATTTCTCCTAATTGTAAAGTAATAACTTGCACCTATTATAGCTTTAAAACTACTCAATGCAGCGAAGATTGGAAGCTGCTCGCGATCGAATGAGACTCTACAGGCAGAGAATAAGGAATGAACAACGGCAGGAAATCCTTGAGAGGGAGAGGCAATGTCAGCAAGTGAGGCGAGCTGCAATGAACGATGTACAACATGAAGCGTGCATTAAAAACTGTCGATTACACTGTGATTTTATTATTTGTATTGAACTATGTAGTACAATTACTTTTTCAGTATTTTTTTGCACATATTATTTTATCTCATTTGTGTCAGTTCTAAATTTAAAATACAATGAACACTGCTTTAATAGAAATGTTAATAAACACACATTTGCTACGTTTCATGTTCTTTTTTGTCCAAAACACTAATTCTTTGCACTATCCAGAGTATCAGTTTCATCAAAATATATTTCTTCATTAAACATATTTCTCATCCCGTGGAATTTCTACGGGTCCTGTTAGTATTCATTATTCTTTTAATATATGAAGTTCATGTCGGATCAATGCTCATCTTAATAGTTCCATCACCGTGAAAAATCATTAAAAAAGCTGTTGAAAACACTTGTGAACTTAAAGCTATCCCAACACGTACCAAATCTTGATATATGTTTTACATATTGATAAAATTTCAATAAATTCATAAAATTTCTACATAGTCATAACATTTTTAAACGTAAAGTAAAATTAAACAATATAAAACTAACTCATCAGTCAAATGTCAAATTAAAGGGGAATCCAAATTGTAACATTAGGTTAGAGAGTTAAATATTTGTTGTAAATCCGTAAAGTAAAGTCCAAAAAGTTTCTTGACTTTTGTTCAGTGAACTAATTAGAAACAGGTAATAGTGATGATAATAATAGCATATAATAAATAGGTACTATTTGTTTGAACATTATTATCGTTCTCTTGGAAATTTTGCGGCTTAAAGGTGATAAAATTAGGGATTTTTTCGATCCATAATTGCGTTATAGATTTGATTAATTTGAAATTATTATACCTAGAGACGAATATAATAAAGATTTACGACAAATTATTCTGCCCTAAGGGAATATTTGTCATGAATATATACAGAACTTCCATTCTGTATCTTATCTACCGGTAACACGGCCGTGTACGAGTAAGAGGCTAATAACAGGGAAAAATTATTTCATTTTATAGTAATCCCGCAGGTTCGGTATCCACGATACAATGCTTATAATACATATATACCCGTTCTGATGTCAGTTCAATAATTTTTCTTCAGTAATAGATAGGTCATACTGGGACGCGCACACACTCAGATACAGAGAGATGGAGATACACAGTTTATTATATAAATAGATACCCGTATTTTACGTGAAAATAAATAATTTTCAGTTTTAGATTCACTAAGGTTATCTTAATTTTTCCTTATTTGTAGAGAGTAAAAGAATGAGCATCGAGCTTTTACCTGCAACGATGTTGAACATGGCCAGAATTGCGAACCCTGAGGCTGCTGAGGAGAAGGGGTAGCTGAAGAGGTAAGCCATGGGAATACCACTCCACCCATACAGCAACATCAGCAGGAACAGAGCTCCTGCACCAAGTGTACACAATTATGAGCAGCGAGTGTAAATCCATATAGCACTGAGTGTAAATCCATTTAGAAGCGAGTGTAAATCCATTTAGAAGTGAGTGTGAATCCATTTAGAAGTGAGTGTAAATCCATTTAGAAGAGTGTAAATCCATTTAACAGTGAGTATAAATCCATTTAAAAGCGAGTGTAAATCTATTTAAAAGTGAGTAAATCCGTTTAACAGAGTGTAAATCTATTTAACAGTGAGTGTAAATCCATTTAGCAGTGAGTGTAAATCCATTTAGCAGTGAGTATAAATTCAGTTAGTAGCGAGCGTAAATCTATTTAGTAGCAATTGTTGGCAATGCTTTAAAGATTCGAGCATCTTCTTAATGATTTCAATGATGAAATAGACGAACATTCTTCACTGTAGAATAATAACTTCAACGCTAGTTTGTTATTAATGTCCCCAAGTTATGATTGTTGGTGAAAATGTTCATATGTTAAAAGACCTTCACATCCTTTACTGTGCAACAGTCCCTACTATACATCAGTGCTTCACAATGGAGGAACGATCTTCAGCTTACTACCTTGTTTTGTGGTAAATCAGCGTTACATTCTACGTGTATGCTATGAACAGGTTACAGGGTGCGGCAACATAATTTCCTTTGCTCGTAACTTTTTGAAAGACAGAAAGGAAGTTTTATTTGCTGCACCCAGTATGTATTGTCGAGTCAGCTTAATGTCGGTCAGACTTTGTCGCAACACGGCCTATGTTTAACGCTAACCTGGGGCGCCCTCCAGAGTGAAGTTTCCTTGGGCATCAATGATCATAAAGAGAGCAAACATAATGAGGAACGAGATGCTATACGACAGCAGGTCCCAAGTGAAGGTTGTGAACCACAACGCTGACCATGAAGTTCCCGTCATTAGTTGAATCTGAGGTTAGAAATAAACCTTTGAGGATAGGTTGTAAACTGCAAAAAAGTTGAGAGTAAAGTTTTGGAAACATCGAATCGAGAATATTACTGCTTCAAAATCCAATTAGCACACGATCTCATGTTGTTCTAACGATTTTTTCTGTAACTTCTGGTAATTAAGTAATTTATGAAATGGAATATAACACCATAAAAATATATTGGTGCAAATTAATAATTTAGAACATTTTACAGAATGCTACTCGGCTTAAAAAAAAGTTGATCTCAATGTAATCAGAATTGCTGGCGGTGGAAAAATTTTAACTTAGTTACGCAAATCACACATATACTCGTATCACCAGCGTGAAAAAAATAATTATATCAACAAGCAAACAATTACCAAGTGCATAAATGAAATATTCTTAGAAATCAACGAATGATTTATCAAATTTGTTAAGTTGAATATTTTTGAACAACATTAATGAAACAAGTTTGGTGATAATAAATAACGAATAATAAATAATTCGAACATTCTTGCAACGAAAGCAGACAGATTTAATTGAAATATCAAACAAAATACACGGATCATACATTAAACAATGATGATATGTGCCTTTTCAAGCCACCATCGCCTTCACCTCGACGGAAAGCCGTGGTTTCGACTGAAGGTGCCACGATCATTCCGCGACAGTGGACGCAAACGAAAAAATACCGTCCATTTCATGCACAGAGGTTCAAGGAAGTTACCTGCTTGGTTTTTGACTCTCTTTCTTGCAGTGGAAAGATCAGGAAAGAAGCTGACAAGAAAGCCATAGCTGTGGGCATCACCAGTGAATAAACGAAAGCACTACTGGACGATGATCCATCTTCAAGGCGGTACTGGAGAACAAAATAAGATCAACTAATTAACGGATTAAAAACAAAATCTTACGACACCTTCAGAACATAAACCAAGAAACAAAAGCTAAAATAATCCGAAATCATGTCTTTTGTCTGGAGTATTAAACCTGCAAAAATTATGTACACCTTCGTCAAGCCGAGAGGCTTAAATGAAAGACAGAACCCTGGAATTTTGAACTACTATCAATGTACTAGATGATGCGACAGTAATAACAGAAAGCTCACTGTATTCCGAGCGAGTCCACTCTCAACGTTTATTTTTATACGTAACACAGATATGGTGTTACGTATAAAAATAAGCGACAGCGGCATATAAGTAATAGCAGAATAGCCTGAAAAAGATCAACGTTGTACTACAGATAACCGTTGTTTAACATCAAAATGCTTTCTCCAAAACTTTAAATTGTGTTTTATTTTCTAAAGCTTAACTACCACACATTACAACTTGTAAGGTGACTCAGGCTTTTTAATAGATCCTACTCTTCCTAAGGACTAAATTTTTATTTCAGTTAACTGATTACATGCACAGATCATTCTTTGAGATAAAAATGAATACATGTTGGGAAAAAAGTTCGCCAACATTTCCTTATAACCGGACTAGCCTACAGTTCAACACGTTTCTGAAAAAACATAAATATCGTCTCAAATTAGGATTTTATGTTAGCAAAACTTATTCATAATAACAGCGATTATTACTCCTAACATAAAATTGGTCAGAAGACAACCCATTGGTTTTCGAGGTTTGTGATTTGCCAAAAATAATGTGCCAGTTCTTCTCGCTTATCGACACGAATAATTTGCGAGATTCGTAGAAAATCCATTGCACTTTTACGGGGAGATATCCCAAAATTCACCCTCTTATCTGTCGGTAGGGGGTAGTTGTAGGCGGAGATGGAGTGCGCGGTGGAATTTGTGGCTGACTGCAAGACGGCGTTACTGATCAGATTCACGCCTATCCCTGCTGAGTGGTACGGGATCGACTGGTATAGCATACGAGTATGCATCGTACCGTCAATGTTGTCACTGAACATGGCCTGTTGATGTAAAGAACACCAGTCAGACAATTGAAGAAACAAAGATTTCTAATAGGGACAGCGCAAATTAAAGGCAAACTAGCAAAGGAAAAGCTTCCAGTCACGAATGAAGCATGTTTACGGATATTTCCATGAACGTGAACTTACTGAGGTTACGTAATTTTCCCGGTAGTTGAAGACATTATTTCCAGCCTCCAAGAGCGCTGCCGTCACGTTGTCGGTTTTTTCGATCTGGGTCAGAGCAAAGGTGAAAGAGGATAATGCGCATATTAGACATACTAAATATTTTGTCGAACAAAATTCATCGTACGAATAATTCATTTTGATACAATACATTACAAAAAAATTCTGGGTTCGATTTTTGTCTTGAACTACACATACCAGACTGATATAGTCAGAGGTGAATAAATTTGCATGACATGATTGTAGGAACACACTGGCAGTGTATACTCGTATGTAAAAATTAGAATTGGTTCCTTAAGTATTTATTTTGACGTTTATTTTCGAATTTATACTCGTATAAGGCATTGAGCGTGCGATTTCAAGGTAGCATTAGTTGATTCATATGTGAGGTAATATTACTTTATTTATATTTGAGCTACTATTATTCGATTCATGTTTGCAGCAATATTACTCGATTGATATTTGAAATAATATTAATCAATTCATATTTAAGATACTATTACTTGAGTTAACAAACAGGAAAAATCATTCTAGTAAACACAAAGGGGATTGCAGTGAAAAAATAAGTGAAAACCATAGACTACTATAATTCTATAATGCTGTGGATTTAACGCGTATTGTATTAACATTGAATTACAATCATTCGTACGTACGGGCTCCATTTTTATGTTTATAGAGCATTCTAATGAGCGAATAATGATCAAGATTCAAGGTAATGGGATAATGCATATGAAGCATTGTATTGTGGATACCAAAGGTGCCCGACCACTATAAAATACTCAATTTTTTTTCTGTTATTAGTTTTCTTCTCTTACACGGCCATGTTATTGGTAGATAAAATACAGAATGAAAACTATGTATTCATTAATTTATAAAAAAATATTCAGATTCTGATGGTACCACGGGTAAAACTAAAAAATGTATTTATTTCATAAATCCTTAATTTTGTCATTTTTAAATCAACGAGTTTTTACAGGTCTACCTGGACCATGTTATCGGTAGATAAGATGTAGAATGGAAGTCCTGTATACAGTATGTCCCACAAAAACCCGAACCGAGTATTTATTTTCCCGTCTCAGTAATACCATCATTCGACTCTTTTGCTCTTATGTATGCTCTTTTCTATAGATTAATTTTAAGGGATAATTTTGCTAGAAATTAAATGCTAATGGTATTCTTATGATGGTATTACTGATACGGGACATACGGGTCCGGGTTTTTGTGGGACATACTGTATAGTAATGAAAAGTATTCATTTAAAACACAATAATTCGTCGCAAATCTTTAATGCATTTATCTTTGTAATAATTTAAAATTATTCAAATCTAAATCGTGGAATTTCCACAGAAACTAGCTAGTTGAATGTATTCATTAACAGACGATACAAGTTTTCCACTTGCTGAGCTGATTCTTTTCTAAAAATGAAAAATGGGAGGAGTGACAAGTTTCTTCAGAATGATACCTTATAAATAACTTTCAGCATCACCCACCCTCAAATACGAGCAGCTTCGTATCCTATCTACACACGATCGTGAGAAACGCCCAACATAGATGGGCTGAATTACAATCCACCGTGGCATACTTCCTGAAGCGGAAAAGTGATGATAAACGAAGTGAACTAACATATGCAGTATAAACTATTAGAGAGGGTTTAGGCGGGGTTAATATTCAATAGATTTTAATTGAATTCCACAGGTTAACCTGAAGTAAATACTCTCAAACTATTGAAGTAAATACTCGCAAATCATTGAAGTAAATACTCGCAAAACATTGAAGTAAATACTCGCAAAACATTGAAGTAAATACTCGCAAACCATTAAAGTAAATACTCGCAAACCATTAAAGTAAATACTCGCAAACCATTAAAGTAAATACTCGAATTTCATATACGTCCACGGACACAAGAAGTTTCTATTTTTTCATGCTTGAGAGGATGACTGAGGAGCAGTAATAGGTTTGGTTTTAAAATGCCTGTCTTCATGCTCCACTATACGAATATGAACTGCTCATGTAATCAAGCCTAAGTCCACTTTTTAACTAATATGGTAATGCTTCTACATAGAGAAAACACATTTATTCTCAATTTGAATAGGTTTTGTTTGGTAGATTTCTGAGGACAACTCCAAATGATGAAAAATAACGAAAATTATCAAACTAGTGTTTCTGTAAAAGTTGTCTACCTCGTACGGAGGGGAGAACTGATCGATGTAGCACTGGGTGAGGTAGTGGGTGTCCTTATTGACGTAGGAGCGAGTCCACTCGAACATGTTGAGAGTGAGTTCACGAGCAGGCTCTGCTGCATTGTCACCCAAAAATGCAGCATCCACCAGAAGGCACATCAACGTCACCAACACTGGTATCAGTCCCTGAAAAATGTGTTACCGAAATCATTACAATCTGTTGCTTCAATCAAGTACAGGAAAATACGACAAAATAGTTGTTGCTTTGACAATTCAGAACTTGCTTACGAACTTATGTCATGAATTGTATCATCTTCAATTATATAGGAAAACTCAACGGAAGGATTGAGGCTTGTCGCCTTTGCTCCTGTCGAAAAAGGGTAATTCAAGTTTATTACCGATGGTCTATGACCCAGTTTTGAAAGAGTAAAAGTGTTGTCGCACCTAATCATTATTCGTTCGCCTAGTAACTCAATCATAAACCAGAGAGAAGTAGTTCCTGATCATATTATGAGACTTTAAACATCAAACAAAATTCAAAAATTCCTTCCGACCTTACAGAGTTAGGAAATTATTTCTCTTCGCGCTAAATTAGTTTTTTCTTTTTTCTATTTCAGTATTTTTTACTTTCTGCAAAAATTTTTGATCATCTTTCTCTTTGCTTTTGTCACTACCTTCATCGACTTGATGTCGAACATTTACCATGGTCTTTAGCATCATAATTGGCTCCTATTTCATCAAAATACTGGACCCGCTTGTAGGATTAAAGAATTACGAGAGCATGCAGTAATTATTAGAAGCAAAATATCTAATTTCAAGCTCTATCAAGTATACACTAAATTTTGTTACACAATAAACCATGTCCGTGAAGTGAGCCAATTATACTTTCATTTATTCATGTGATCTAAATCAAACTACCTAGTATCAAGAGCTAGCAAAATTGCTGCGCTCATTTACAGTATAATTTAGGTATCAAACAGCATTTTACAGGACTTCTAAAAAAAAAGTACGTCGTACCTGAGTGAGCAGAAGAATCCATTTTCGCCGTGTGTAAATCCAATGCTTCAACCACAGAGTTTTGAGTCGCTCCCATACCAAAGCCGCCCCAGTCACTCGGGTGTCAATGTCTGTAAATGCAAGAGATCATAACATCTCGAAAGTTAGCATTTTTCACCTTACAGTCTCCTAGTTCTTCTATTCTGAAAATTGGCAACGGCTACTTTATGAAAGAGTGCAGTAATTTGCATTCAAATGAATGACGTCATGGCATTAGAAAGAATTTCAAGGATTCTACTGAGCACTCCTTGATATTCTGACAGGCAGGAAGGCCCACTTAATATCAAAACCATTTGGGCTAGTGCACAACCCTGGGTCTGACACGCTAACCAAGCGCCTAACATTAAAATTTTCATTCGATCCCACGTACGCATATGCTGGAAAACTTTCAAGACCAGTCTCATTCCCGGAGATATTAGAATGAATTATTGAACATACATTTTAGGATAAGAAATTCCTTTAACTCGGAATTTTACCAAAATTATTCATGAATCAAATTCAACTCATTTACCAAGCAAACAGCTTAAAATTCCCTACAGAAGATGACTACCTTGAGGCCTGCTATTTTTGGCATCTTCGCTCACTTGTAATCCTGTCATATGTAGATTTTTCCAAGTCGTAGTCTTCGTTTTCTTTTCTCGATTCTCTTCTGGTCGATTCCAAGCTGTTGGTCGAGGCATCGAAGGCATTGTTTGAGTTTCCTTTGCTGCTGACCAGCTGCTCTCTGGATTTGGTCGCATCCGACTTGTGAAGAACCTCTCCTACTCTGTGAGAAGCAAATACGAACTAAGGGTGCGTGTATTGAGCGTATTAGGGGAAAAAACGATCTATTAGGTTGTTACAAAAATAATGGCCGCTCGAAGGCTAACGCATGCTTCTGAAATCGGCCATTATTTTTTAACAACCTTATACTTTTTTGGGTTGCAATTTATAAAGATCACTCTTGGAAGATCTAATTCCTTTTCATGTGCTTAATAATTACATTATGTGCTACCGGAAGGGAATGGGGGGGTTTAAATGGAATTATTTCGGAAACAATAGGCTTAATGAGAACGTCCATTGAACTTTAAACTTGACAATGTTAGTATGAAGATGAAACAGAACTTTCAAAACTTTTTTCGCTGTTAAATTCTGAAAATTTTAAATACGTTTGCTTTAAACACATATGCAGTCCTTTTTTCAAATTTCATTCACTCTGGAGTTTTTACCACTTTTTCCTAAACTACTCTACTTTTGCACCTGAAACATGTCTCGCCTTGGATATTGGATTCGTGCTTAATTACATTGAATAAAATACAAAACGGATTGCCAGCAGAGTGTCTTGCACAAATTCAAATTTTATCTTTGCATTATTCATTAGCAACACTTAAAATTCTTCAATTATCATACTTTAACAAATCATTCGTGTAAAATTACCGCAGGAACTTACTTCAAGAAGACTTGTTCCATTGTTGTTAGCGAAACCCCCACGTGGTTGATTTTCAAGTGCTCTTTTTGGGCGGTCAGATTGTCGAGGAGCTTGGCGAAGCAGTCGGAGTTGTCAGGTAAGCTGTAGATGAGCTCTTCGTCGGTGGTGGAGGTGAGGCAAGCCTCTGGGATGATATTCTTTACTGTGGTGGTTACCATGTGGATGTCGCAGCCCTTTCTGGGCAACACGCGCAGGCTGTAGCCATCACCTGAAGATGGAAATTTAGTGAAAGTGATAATATCAAAGCTGAGTTTATGATTTGTAGCTTGTGAAACTGTGAGAAGCAATCTGCACCTGACAGTTTACCTGCTAAGTGATATAGATGTTGCGCAAGGTTTTATAGTTTTTCAATACGTAATGGTCATTCCTTCGTACTGTATAGCACATGTTGAACAATACAAAAAATTCAAGGAGTTTTTCCACTATCTTTGCTACGAGTCCTTTCCTCGCAAAATTTACTGGGAAATTTTGTGATACGTTAACATTCTAAACAAAGGTCATATCATTAGGCTTCATACCATAATTTAGTCTACACGCTAAGCTTGGAGTTTACAGTCTTATGCAAATATTTTCCAACAAAATTGTCTAAGCGTCGTTTGCTCAAATCAGGACATCTAGCGTAGGTAGAAAGAAGCTCCACCACCGGTGTAAGAGGGCATTATGTGAAAGATAATTAAAAACTTATCAAGTTTATCATCGGTATCTAGCAAAATGAGGAAAGAGGAAATAAATAAACGTACTGTTCTTTAGTAAAATTAAGAATATGTTAATATTGCATTGAATGTCTTTCTTTCTTTTACTTCTACTCAAACTTCAATTAAAGTATGTAAGTTCTATTTTTAAATGAAGAACTGTAAAACAACACGATGTGTCCACTGACCTCCAAAATTAATGTTCTTTTAAGAATCTATGATTTCAGGGCCCGAAGAACTGTAAGCGGTTTTTTAATTTGAGATAATTCAGAGAACTTGACGAATTTAGAAGCTTCTATCATCCTAGGAAATTTAACTTTTACTTGTTTTTCAGGCAAGAACAATACAGGAATAATTGGAAATAACAAAGTAGAGTTCCCTCTACAAAATATGTGTATGCAGTTACTTTTTTAAATCTAAATGCAACGCTTAATGCAGTATATGAACTTGAAACAGTTTTCTAGAAAAAACACAAAAACAGTATACTGTGTTACAATTAGTCAACTTCTGTAAAGCAGTTTAGGTTTGAAATAAATATGTTTTGAATTGTTTGGCTTCGTGCGGTACAATACCAGATGAAAATAAAATATATTTGATATGCATAGTACCACCCAGTTGCGAAAATAAAAAATCGCGCAATGTAAAGAAGTGGCCAAAAGTTAAATGAAATCAGCTGTTCGTTCATGCCAGAGCTCCTAAATCCTTCGCAGGTAGAATGTCCTGAACAACAAGTACTTTGAAAGCAATAGAAATGCGGAGGAAATACCAACCAAACTGGCGTTTGAGGAAGAGAGTAGAGCCTGAGCACACCACTTCTCCATCAGCCATGATAGCAATTCTGTCGCCTAACACGTCAGCCTCCTCCATGTGGTGTGTCGTGACGAGTACTGTTCTGAAGCCGCGTTCTTTCTGGATTACATTCCACACCCACCGACGTGATTCTGGATCCAATCCTGAACTTGGCTCGTCCAAAATGACGATCTGAATTGTTGGGTATCGAGATGAAGTGTAATCGTGATTGGTGGCTTTATCAATATAACGAAATAACGTTACAGACATCGAGACACAATGACTCTGAACAATTATGTAGACATCGCGACAAAATGCAGCCACGATTGGTGGCTACATCCATCTGACTATATACATTCAAGCACGTAGGTTAGGAAACAAAGCATGGAAAATCAGCCTAATTAAGCTAGATAGACTTGAGTCAGATATATCTTAGACTAATTTCCAAAAGTCTTAATAGAAAACTGACCTTTGAACCTCCAACTAATGCGATGCAAAGACACAGCTTCCTTTTCATGCCGCCAGAAAGCTGGTTGCCAAATTGATCCATTTTCTCGGTGAGCTGCATCCTCTGCATGAGCTCCTTGGCTTCGATCTTGGCTTCCTTATGGGTGCTACCTTTCAACTGCTCACAAGACAAGGTAGGATAATTCTAAAGGTAATTTAAGTGACTGAGAATATTTACGAAACCAATGCTAAAAACCTAAAGCCAATTTCAAAGCTGCATGCAAATAAATCTGCTATACAAATAATGTATCAAACTACGTTGTACTACAATACATTAATGATATTAATCAACATATATCCGGTTTCCACCGAGTTATAACGCAATTATTTGCTTCCTGTTGGTGCGTCATGGTAAAAACGAAGACTACAATCATTCTGCGTGAAATGTTTAAAGAATCGAGTCAGTAGGAATACGCCACCAAAACGCGTAATTAGAAAATGAAAATGATAGATAAAACACAGCTGGTCAGTTACCAACACACTTGGGAAAAAAACAGAAGGTGCTCTTCGACGGAGAGGTCAGCGAAGAGCGTGTTATGCTGGGGGCAGAGGCCGACCTGCGTCCGGGCCTGCTTCAGGTGTGTGCTGATATCATAGCCTTGTATGACCGCAGTGCCGCCGGTGGCCGGATATACTCCTGTAATGCAAATAGTTTGAGTGTTTGTCCATGAGTAGTAACTCAAGTTACCGTTGTGCTGGTGAGGTTATTTTGTTCGCGTCAAGCAAAGATAACTAGTAGAGAAAGCAAGAAAAATTGGTATTGCTTGCTGTGAACACTTCGGTAGCGAAAGTTACCGCCGTTGTGTCCACAGTAAGCAGAGATGGCAATAAAATTAATACAGCTCGCTATTAAAAATGCCTGACATTAAAAATATCATTAGTGGTCTGACCTGTGATGACGGACATGGTGGTGGTCTTGCCAGCCCCGTTGTGGCCGAGGAGGACAGTGCATTGACCCTCATAACAGCTCAAGTTGACCTCCTTCACCGCCACCTTCGTACCTCCACCCAGGGCAGGGAACTCCTTCCTGTACAAGCGCACCATTTGTTCCTTAACCATGAAACGACTAAGTTAATTTCGACTGAACCAAATATTGCGTCAATTACCAGTCATCTTCACTTGTTTTTCATGTAATTTCACCTAACCTTTGAGCGAAATATTTGATATTGCGAACTAAAGTTAATTATTTTTAATGTATTTCAGGATTACCAACGGTCCATATAGGGTTACTCTTTCTTCCATGCAGTTGAATATACACATACTACACTCTAAAAATAGTTATAGAACTTGTATTGACAGTATCCAAGCATGTTTAATTTTCGCTTAACTTTTACCTTAGAGTTTTTTCAATAAACTGACATTTTTCAAAAAATTAGGTTGTACCCTCATTCTATTCAATATGGATTGAATAATTTCTGCAGTAATATCAAAAATTGTACAGGAGAGGATTATGATCATTGGTGATCTGAAAGTTCTCGAACTGAATTTATTTTGTTTATTGAACCCTTTATCTACTTACGGTATCTCTCGATACCGTTATGTTTACAGCACGCCAAGTTGACTTACACTAAACACTCCAGTTGATAGCGGTACCAGGAGTTACCGTTAGTAGACGAAGGTTCTAATAAAAAGCTGCTTTATCTTGTCCCTAGTTTAAAAGCATGTAAAGAACACTATTTTTTTGTTGATTAATCCAATGCAATTCGTTTACGACTAAAGAATTAAAAGCTTGTACGCTCTTCAATTTCGTCAGTGGCATTTGTGCTCATCATTTAGATAATATAACAGCTCAGCTCAGACAACTAAATTGTTATTGAAAGTACTATTATTTTTTAGTAACTGTAACCCTAACTACATGCAAGCAACCACTGGTGTGGGACCCATGAAATATACTCGAAGGTTCTAAATCCCAGACAAACAATAACGTTTGACTGGCTAAGCTCAATTTGTCTGCGTAGTGCACAAGTTTCTTACAGCCTGGCCATCGTCAAATCTGGGTGACCTCGTATGGGGATGTGGGCTACTATTTAACGACTAATCTAAAGAAGACTGCAACGAGTTTAACACGTTGACTCCGAAGTGGTACGTATGTGTACCACTTAGGTTAGGTTCTGTAATTTTTTCAGATCCTTCCAGTGACTATGCGTACAAAGTGAAGTTTTACACCAATCAAACAATCGGAGTCAACGAGTTTAAGCGTCACCTTAAATGTTTGATCACGATGCCGGCTTTCATGTTGGTGGGTTCTTTTTCAAAATTTTCGCTGTGGGGCCTCGTCTCCAGGTCGATGAGAGAAGAGCCGTCAGAGCTGAAGTTGTCCGTAGGTATCACTTTACTTGGCTTCCAGTAAGATTTCTGGATGAAAAAGGGAAAGGAATTATTTTGTCCTTAATGGCTCTCCGTAACAGGAAACATTGTCAATCTACAAGCATAATAATAAATGTTGTTTAATAAACTAATAAATTTTAGGTTTTAAATGAGTAAGGTTTGTGACCAGACAGGAAAAGGAAAAAAATCCGTTCAAAAATAACTGTGCTGGTAGAAATCATTCAAAGTAAATTACAGTATGTAGACGCAGAATTTGATGCCAAGTACAAAATAAGAAGGGGAAAATCTACCTTTCAGAGAAAATTCAACTAGCTCTGTACTTGCAAACCTAACGTTACATTTTGTATTCGGTACTTTGGTGATAATAAATTCACGCCAGTTTCCAGTGTCAATGTCAAGCATTAATCCTGCAAGTTTCCGCAAATTTATCCATCGAACTGATGGTAGCAGAAGATATCCAAGATATCTCTGTGCAAAACTGAAGGTTGAAACCTATTTCCCCAATTAGAAACATTAACATTAGGAAGTTAATTAGCTTGCGCCCAACCGTAAGACTAAGGACACCCGTGCTCGTTATGGGGCACTGTACTCGTAGAGTATGGGTACGTGTTAGGTTTGAAATACTATTTCATTCCTGGTTTAATCACTGCAGCCACAACAAAAGCAATCTCAGCAGTGGTACACGGTATCAGGAGATAGTCATTTAAGTTTTATAGTCACACGTTTTAGTGAAAATGGGGATAAGTATCAAAGTTTTCAAGATGGTGTCATAACTGGAAGCAAAATTAAACGGTTTACACATCTCAAGAGTAAACATTATGGGAAGTGGAACTTCCAAGGTCATAGGTCTGAAATAATGAAAGTCGAGATGAAATCTTAATCTCAGATGAAAGTCGGTAAGTTCTTGAAATTATGTCAAGCCTGTTAGTCGAACGTAAAACTTTTATTTGGTCCAGTAACTGCCGATACCATCAACATAATTCAATGATGATCAGAGCTTCCAGAGCGTTTCTGATATCGTTGATTGACTCGCTGTGACATTCAGTACGCAGTCAAACGATAAAATTTTGGTACATAGCCAACGGTGCCAATTGCGCACCACAGTAACGATGCATCATGGGATTACATTTAAAATGATCGAATGAGCCAATAATAGTAAGCAATTTAGTGTAATTTGTGGGAACTTGAAACCTAACATTTTAATGATACCTCTTGTATTATTTTTTGTTAATTGTGTACAGAATTTGAGGCATATCTTCATTTTTCGATTATGCTACGGATACATCTTTATCCCTGCTTTTACAATTACAAACATCTTAACATTATAGTTAGACAATGGCCATGCTATACAATTATTTTTACAAACGTGTTTCAAAAATTATTCTTCGACACAGTCATTCTCGTGAGGACTCGTTCAAACATTTGATTACTAGTTTTTTACGATTTCCTCTCAATGCTTTTAAACACATTGTTTTAAAAGCAACAAGAAAATAATACTTCTTTAAATGCGACATTTACCTGAAAAAAATTAAATCCTTTTACAATGTTTTTAAAACTCAAGAATTATATTTAATCTAGATCTGGACATAGGCATATTCAGGCAAGCCTGGCTCACACACCCAACTGGAGTAACATACTGCGTTTCTCTGTACCCATCATTGGACACTTGATGATGTCTAAGCAGGCCAGAATTATCACCCCATGTGTATGCGTCTGAACTTTTCAGGTAATAATGGTTATGGGTAAAATATTTCAGAAATGTCGTCAGAACCAAGTTTATCATTAGGAAAAACCCATCTATTCAGAATAGGTTTAGTGCTATACTATTTTTATTTTATGTATATTGTAAACAAATGATATACATAAGTTCCTTTACTTTACTGATTTGCTTCGTTTCTGCAATCAGTAAGCGTTTCGTAATTCCGAGGGATCACTCAGCTTTTAAATTAACACTTTACCATTTGAATGGACCTTGAAGTCTTTTTAAAAAAGGATCAAAACAAAACCTTAGGTGTTTATCGGCCCAGCACTACACGACAGTAAAAGAACTCTCAAAACATGTTACGGTTCTGCATACTTAGACGTTTCCAGCAGCATGATCAACCAATGAACAGCGGTGCTTGTGTGGCAATTCTCTCTTCTAAAAAAATATGATCTGTAAAGCGTCAAATAGAATTCATATTCATACCATCACATTTTTCCCTAGAAAATTGAGGTTTGACTTGTGCTCAGCTTACCTGAAATGGAAACTTCCAAGGTTGTGCCACTCCATAAGGGCCTGGCAAGACTTGGTCGAAGTACCACGTGATTAAGAAGTAGAGGAGAATGTCCACGAAGAGCATGATCAGGATCATGGCCGGGGTGAGTTCGTCTCGAGGGTTACCCGTGTCCCATAAATTATTCCACTGAACTCCAACAGCTATGTACCGGATGGGTAAATATTTGAATTTTTAAGCCGTAAATCATACATCGAATGGATGAATGATTTTTTGTTTAGTCGTAAATCATTCATAGATGAGTTACATTTCATTTTGATACGGCTAACATGTACCGTATACGCGAACATTGCCTTGGCATCCAGATAAGAACCAGCAACAATTCTGGTGTCTACGAGATCAGAATATATTGATGTTTTTTTGCGTTAGAGAAAGACTCATATAAACATCTGAACTAAAAGTTTGTCGTACGTGAATAACGACTGAATTTTTCAATGCAAGGCAGAGAAATAAAATATTATTATGATTCGTAAAGTTAGTTGCACAACTATAGTTCGACAAAGGCTTTACATTCCATTCATAATTACTTAACCCTTTACTGCCTGAATTAATTTTAGCAGTTCACTCCTTCTGCACTGCTTAATTGTGTTGAAACTAGTAAGCCGGTGCGAATAATAATGAAACACTTGACATAAACAGAACATGTTCCGTACTCGTCACACTCCTTTGATAGACTATGTTTTTAATTACAGGCGCTATAAGCATTGCTTTTCACTGTGACGAATTCGTCACAGCCGGGCGTAAAGGGTTAAAAATAGATTTGACAAACCTTATTTGATCGAAAAGAACAGAAGAACTTTTCGTAATTTTTTTGAGAAGCGATTGTATCAAGAGCTCACATCTCTTAACTAACGCGTTTATTACGCATGTCATCAAATAAAACTATTTTCTACATAATTGAATGAAGTTTAAACTCGTGCTAAAAAAATTTTCATTCAAAACAAAAATTGAATGCAAGAGATTTGTTCATCAATATACTTATAGAAGCATCAGGGTCGTCTCACAGAAATTCATACAAAAAATTAACATAGAAAAACAGGAAGAGGATCGAAATTTTTTGGCAAAGATTGGAATTCGAGGGGCAAACATTAAAATTTGAAGGGCAGAGATTGAAACTCAAGGGGGCAAAGATTGGAATTCAAGGGGGCAAAGATTGGAATTCAAGGGGGCAAAGATTGGAATTCAAGGGGCAAAGATTGGAATTCAAGGGGCAAAGATTGGAATTCAAGGGGTAAAGATTAGAATTCAAGGGGCAAAGATTAGAATTCCAGGGCAAAGTTAGAATTCAAGGGGCAAAGTTAGAATCCAAGGGGTAAAGACTGGAATATAATGGAAAAAAAAGAAATATAAAGGACAAAACCTGAAATATAAATGGCCAAGACTGGAATATTAAAGATAAAGACTGGAATATGAAGGGCAAAGAATGAAATATAAACGTTTGAAATAATATATAAAGTCATACCTCGTCCTTCGAACATAGCGATGATGCGGAATCCCCAAGTAATTGCCATGTTGGGGAGGAAGCAGGAAATAATTTTTGGGGCGAGGTCCATGTTGTCGTACTGGGCGTACATGAACGTGCGGGGTAAACTGTAGCTCATCAGCCACGCCAGGATGCCGATTGTGGTTGCCAGCGTCGCTAAACAGATAAGCAATATAATGAACAGAGTTCAAATATGCTTAGGCCATTTGGTTTAACCCTTTCACTTCGGATGACCCACATATGTACCACCCTGGATGGCACACATTAATATATTCCGGGGTGAAAGGGTTATATATAAGATTAAGATTAAGGTTAGTTATATTTTGGTAATGATACACGTGTACTTTGGTACTGGTGGACTTTGGTTTCCCTACATACCTGGTGTGAGAGTAATGACTTGTTGAGTCCGACAAGAAAAAACTGCCATCTAAACTTGTTTGTGAAAATGCTATGGACTTTTCAGTGAGAAATATTTGAACAAGCGAATCGCTTTCCCCACCGTCATCGGCCATAAACAGCCACTGCTGTATATGTATTTAATCTTTTGCATAACATCGAAAATTTTCCGATTTTAAAATTTAAAATAAACTTAATCCTCTAAATTTATGCATTATTTTTCTTCCACTTGCTAGACCACCTTGAATGATGGCATTTGAATAAAACCGAACAGTTTCACAACCTTTCATCATGCATGACAGCCTAGATAAAGTTCGGTCTCGAATCTAGAGATGTATTTCTTAGGTTAAGTGCCAAAAATACATACGTCGTTTGAAGAAACAAGAGATGGCAAAGCAAAAAGCGATGGAGGAGATGCCATAGAGGAAGAGCATCATCCAGATATAGAAGCCGTCTGTGTACATGAGGATGGGGGGCAGGTAGGCGACATCTGGCGGAGTTACCTGGTATCCAGTAAACCATGGATCAGAAACCGCATCAAAATTCCAAGTATTAACTAATGGAGGCTCTATAATAAAGTATCAAGTGAAAAGTTCTTAGATTTAAATAATTTTTGGTGCAAATTTGTATGAAAGCGGTGAGCTAACTCAATAAATTATTTTTAAATTTAGGAAGAGGAAAGTTCACTATCATTAGCCTATAAAGGAGAAAAGTTCCGAATGCTGAGTATGATTGTTATCAGAAGCATATAATCATCACTAGTGGGTTTAACAGACATAACAGAAATAATGTTACCTACGCTAAATAACACTTCAATGACCAAGAATAAAAGTTACCTGTATTTTGAGGAAGAGTGTCATGATGGCTGTGATGAAAACGATCATGAGGAAGCCACTCAGGAACCATCCAAGCCAAATCAGCCATCTATCCAGCCCCATAAGCTGTACAAGCTCCTGGGAAAAGTAATTAAAAGATCCCATGAAACAATTTTATACGAGTGTTTATTAAGAGATTTGTTTCATAAATTTATTCATCAGCAAAAAATTACTAGGATTACTTTCTCCCCTGATTTGGATAACAATTATCAAACAAACTAAGTGAGTGAATCACTCGAGAAAAGTTAGGAATTCATCTAATTAATTTCCCGTAAGTGAACTGTGTGTGGTGTATGGCTTAAAAATAGAATGCAAGAGACACTAAGCACAAATAAGGAAAAAATTGTCAAATATCTTCGTTACCTGTCACTTTTGATTCATTAAGGGTACTTTTAGTGAAGAAGACATTAGAATATTAATACATTTCCTTCGAAGGAGCTCACTGGTGGGCTACTTAGGTTAGGTTTTAATTGTACTGAGTCCTCTAGTGATTCTGAGTACAAAGTAAAGATTTGCACCAGTTACGCAATCGCAGGAAACGATAGCTAAAGATTCTGCTCAAAGAGATATTTGATTTTTTTGATCTGTGTATACAATTTTATTCTGTTAAAGCCTGTTCCAAAGAAACTTACTCTGACTCCAGTTTCCTTCTCGTGCACAATGCCTTTAATGAGAGTCGGCGAAAGCAAAATTAAGGACAGCACAACGAAGGTGGGAATTGAAGATCCGTAGACTTGGTTCATTCCGTTGTCTTGGATGTACGGCGGGTACGGGTACATTTGGCTCTCCAACTGCAATGAAGGAACCAATCATGCAAGCGTGTTGACGTTTCGTTTTCTCAACGAACATTTCCCTTTTTAAGGAGTACTGAAATACCCAAAAATCTAGTTTTGTTGTTTAATTTTTCGTAGATTACCAATTTTCATAGCGATGAGTAATAGATATGTTGGTAGTAAGCATATTCATTCATTACCTATCGTAGGCCAAAAAAATTATAAATGTCATCACACTGAGTAACCTAACTTCAGAGGAACCAGTTATCTTAATTTTGATGAGAATATTTAACACGTTGACTCCGATTGCCTGATTGGTGTAAAACTTCACTTTGTACGCATAGTCACTAGAAGGATCTGAAAAAATTACAGAACCTAACCTAAGTGGTACACATACGTACCACTTCGGAGTCAACGTGTTAAATTAGCATCAGAGTCACGAATATTGTTTAAATTTTCTTACAAGAAAACTTATAATTCACAGATCTAAACTGTGTAAAGATAAACGAGTTTACAACATTGTGTCTTCTATCAAATGTTTTCCTGACCACAATCGCGTTAGGTTTTCAAGCATACATTATTCAATGTGTGACCACGAAGATGTGGAAACACGAGACCAAACAGCGGCCTCAAACTAAACATATCCAAAATGTT
Organism: Trinorchestia longiramus; assembly: GCA_006783055.1. Classification (NCBI taxonomy): domain Eukaryota; kingdom Metazoa; phylum Arthropoda; class Malacostraca; order Amphipoda; family Talitridae; genus Trinorchestia; species Trinorchestia longiramus. The sequence continues at coordinate 216,538 of VCRD01000221.1, forward strand.
TGCAATGAAAATGCCTAGAAAGCTTTCTGGATGATTTACTTTATCTCTTCTGCATATTGTGAAATCTACTACCTCATTTGAATTATTACTTCTTATGAAAAATGGAACTGCGTCCTGATATTCAATTGAGAAAGTGCATAAATATATTATCAATTTAAATCAATATACAAATCATTCATAAGCTGGGAGAAATTTGATAGACGTACATCGCATATTTTCTACTAGTAAAATTCAGCATTGCTGAGCTGCCAGCTTCAAACCCAGACATTTTTGTGACACGTCCTCTTATTTTGAACACACGGAGCTCACTGATCATTTTGTCAAAAATACGCCTACGTCTCGTGGAGCCCGCACAAAAGTTTGAAAAGTAAAAATTTGTATTTCTGAATAACTAGTAGCACTAAATGGATATAGTACTATACAGTTCCTTTAGAGCAGAGGTAATGATCTCCATTGATAATTATATTGTTCGTATTTAGGTATACTTGAAAGTGTAGAGGTGTATCATTCATATTCTTTATTTCTTTACCTGCACCTGAATTTTGAGTTATATAACTTGGTTTATACTACACTATCAATGTAAATAATATTTTTAACGGAAATAAATAATTGGAGGTTGACAGTCTTTATTACGACTAGTGCAATGCCCGTTAATAATTAGTTCCCAAACGAATCCATTTTGGGCTTGGGAAGAGAATCAGTTTTCTATCAGACGAACAACGTCTTTCTTGCTGTCGAAGTCTTGCTGCTTCTCTCTTACGGTTGGACACGTTTCTATCCATGTTGGCCTTTTTTGCCAGAATTTTATTCTGAAATATCCTCTATTATCTCTTTGAAGCTATTCAAGAAAATCACAATTCCGAAAACAAAAACTCAATTTCCAAATCGTTGGCCTTATACTAAGTGGTAGCCAGGTTACTGGTCAAACTAATTTAAAACATTTCTTTTTGCATTATCAATTAAAAATATCAAAGCATCATGATGAATTTCAACAGAAAAAGGTCCAAAGAAAATTTCTATTTGTAAAAATAAACCGATTGTGTATTCTGGATACCATAATGCAAGTGAAAGTTAATTGAATTACTACAGAAAAATAATGCAATAGAATGATTTCTTGTATTTCTTAAGCTTGATCCTTGTTGCTATCAAAGCTATCGATTAGAAGAGTGTGACACACGGACAGACAGACGGACGGACGCGGCTTTTATTATAGTATAGATTGTGAGATCTTGAAAATATTTGGGAATCAACCTTTATGTCAAGAGCAGCCAGCTTTTTGAAGGATGAGAATATGGTTTCCACCTTAAAGTTAATTAAGTTAATTATATGCATAAAAATTTTCATGTGTAGATCAACAAACTGAATTATTCCTATTGGAAAAATCACGAATCCAATTATCAATTTGCAGAGAATATCGAATATGAGTGGACACGCTAATCTGAACTTGATGCCGACCCTATAATGAATTTACAATGGTATTTTCGAGACAATTTCCTTCAACCACTTTCTTGTGTTTCTTTTTGAATTACTAGCTCACACAACCTAAGAAGTACTCAAGAAACTTTTCAAGTTTTGGCCGTTCGAATTAACTTGACAAATAATATGTTCTTCCCTTTTTCTCCTCTTTCTCTTAATCCGGTGGCAACGAATTTATCTAACACGGCTTAGCAATACAGCTGTTAGTTCTTAGAAAAACAGATCTCTGTTATTTACCGAGTAGGATGATGGAACAGAGTTATCGTTCGAGACGATGGCCGTGTAATGTCTGTCCACCACCGTTTGGATTAACAAAAATCCATCTTCAGTGTAGCTGCCCAAGTTCGTATAATCACCTGGGGAAGATAAAATTCTTTACAAATCATGCCATTTACTCTTTCATGTGTATGGGTTTTTGCGGCTGCCCATTACCGTCAACCTTGCTTTTAAAGAAGAATTCAGTGCAAATCAAACTTTGCGAATAGTGCTTCGGCAAAGAATAAAATCTTGTCGATGAAATTCAATTAATTTTTCTACATGATATTTCAAACTTTCAAAAGTTGCATAACAGATTATTGATCAATCAAATATTTTTTTGCTTGGTTCATCGTTGTGTATGCATTAATAAGATATTTTCACCATGCAATGACCTCAAAAATCTTCAGCTATGGAACAATGGTATTTTAAATTTCATCGTGGATGCAGAGCAAATGCATTGTTCCTCAACATAAAAATTCTATCATTTGCGCGATAAATTTTATTTTTTGAGTAGTTGAAATAGTCAACTTCATGGAAAATTCAATCAGAATTTGCTCCAAATAAGATTGGATGTCCAATAAGATTCTGATTCCAAGAAATCCAATAAGATCCTGATTCCAATCAGAATTTGCTCTTCAGTTGTGACATAATGAAGCCAATGGACAATTTACACGAGAGAAAAATTTGATATAATTTCAATAGTTTAATGTCTCACACCAGAGCAGCAACCACGGGATCAAGACATATAGTTATGGTTCTATGTGTAATTTTCTAAAATGTGGATAGATGAATACCGACATTGCTGTTTTAAGGTTCAACGGCATTGTTGCTTCAAAAAGTCATAATTTAAAAGACCTACTTCAATTTAAAACTCTAGATTACAGGCACCAATCTTAAATAGAAATTGTATCAACTAGCTTTTGCGAGCATTGGATGCAATGTTTAAATTTTAGATTCGGAGGACAAGAAGCTAGTTTTGTCCTTGAATTTGAATAGCCTTACGAATTTCTCGATTAAATCAACGCACACTGATAAAACTTCTCTCCGTGTATCAGAGACATTCTTCTTAACATGTGCATACGCGCCAGACATATTTTATGTATAAAATGAAACATACTCTTGTATTTCTTGTAATTGTGGTCATGTTGCATACAATTTTCCATTCACAATATACAAATCAGCATGGGGCTCTTGTCGTCTATGATAGAAGTCAACTCACAGTGTGCTCACTTAAGCATAGTAATATGAAACTCTCGACCTCATGGCCAAGACGCTAAAATGTGAATTTAGGTAAAACACGAACTCTTACTTCAAAGTAGTAGCTACTAGGTTACTAACCAGTGTAGTTCCTAGGACCAGGTATCTGGAGGAAGGGATATTCAAGGGCTGTGAACCAGTACTTCTGTAACCTAAGGTCGTAGCTGAAATGTTCTGGTGGGACGGTGGTGTTAGTATCAACGTCGTGCACGAATAGACCCACGAAATAGGATGAGCCAGAACCGTTTGATTGGAGGTACAGGCTCCCAATCACGTCATCTAATTCAGCGTTGCTCTCGACACTCTGTAATTCTGTTCGAGAGGAAGAATATCATGTTAAACAAACGCATCGTTAAATTACCTTCAATAGTAATAGAAGTAAAGCGCTAAATATCTGGAACATGCCTTATTGTTTGTTATTTTTACTCTGCCATTGATTTATTTTATCAATGCATTAGCTTATGTAAGTTTTACACTAGATAGTTCACGTGCAAATTCCACAGTTTAGATTTGACTAATTTGAAATTATTATAAAGACGAATGTATTAAAGATTTACAATGAATTGTTGAGTTTTAAATTAATGTTTTTGATAAATTTATACAGAACTTTCATTCTGCATCATATCTACCGATAACATGGTCTAAATAATACCCGTGAAAATTCTACGGTTTAAAATTGATAAAATTAAGGTTCTATGGAATAAAATACATTTTTAGTTTTATCCGAGGTACTATCAGAACATAAATATTTTTCATGAATATATACAGAACGTCCATTCTGAACATTATCGAGCCGTGTAAGAGAAGGAGGCTAATAACGGAAAATGGTGTATATTTTTAGTAATCCAGCGCCTTTGGTATCCAAAATACAATGCTTATAATACATGTATACCCATTCTAATTTCAAATCTATTGTTTTTCTTCATTTATAAATAAAAATAAATGGGACGAACTCACACAGATAGACAGAGAGAGAGGGAGATACACTGTTTATTATACAAGCTGCTATTACTGTTGTTTTCATTGATTCATTATAATGACAATCAGAACACAACTCTATGATTCTCCAGGATCAGAGGACGCTAACGAACAATTTTATGACTGCTATCGTTTTATCCAGGATTTTCATTCTGTTACCAACATTTGAGGCCTAACAAATAAGCTCTGTCATCCTCGTTTTTAATCTGCTGCTAATTATAATGAGTTATTAAATATAAGATGTCCTTGAAACGGGAATTGCAGTCGCTCGATTTTTTAGGGATGTGTTCTGGTTAAAATATGGACGGTTATCAAGTAGGTTAGAAAAGTTCATGTTAGGTTGGATGAATTTACGAAAGGCAAGACAGATTCAGTTCGACCAAGATAAGTTGAAATTCAAGGTAAAAATTAAGCTCTGTGTTAAGTTTTAGGGTAGGATTATGTGTAAGACTAGGTTATGTAGTCTAATATATTGTTACTAATTCTGTTATTTCTATAATTTTCAATAATATATTTATACATGATTGATTATATAATTTTGCATTTTATAGGTAAATCTTCGAAAATATGTGAGAGCTTCGTTATAGAATACCTTTAACGCACAGTTACTTACAATTGATGTGCAATTTTACATTTTCGATGTGTAGATAACGCATACATTAAGGAAAATATCTTTCGGGTACCTTGAAATTTTAGACGCTATTTCTTCGATTGATTTATCATATTATTTGTAAAAATTGCTAAACGGCGATGCCTAGAGAAAAACCATATTCTCTGAATAATTAATAATATGTGTAGTAAATCGTCTAAAGAAATTGAAAAAAAAACGAAATTAGATTGCAACTTTGATTTTTTAAAGTTTAGATCCCAAGTCCCATGCCGTGATACCCAAGTCCCAAGCCGTGACTTCCAAGTCCCATGCCGTGATTCCCAAGTCCCATGCCGTGATTCCCAAGTCCCATGCCGTGATTCCCAAGTCCCATGCCGTGACTTCCAAGTCCCATGCCGTGATACCCAAGTCCCATGCCGTGACTCTCAAGTCCCATGCCGTGATAGCCAAGTCCCATGCCGTAGTCCCACGAACGCTCCTCATCGTGCAATTTCGAGACTCACCGTTGTCTGAGAACTGGAGATCACGCTGTACCCTCCCTATGAGGTCGCTCGTGAATGTGTTGGTTGGACCCCACAAGAGCTTTTTTGTCACAAAGAAACTTGTGATCTCGTACTCGCAGTGCTTGTCACTAAAATAAATGCCTCCAGTATCCCTGCAGAATTGGAACCTCATTTGGTCTTCGCTCAGAGGATTGAATATTGATGTCTGAAAAAAGGTGAACTCGTTACCCTATGAGCCCGCAAAATATGTTATGTTATAAGTAATTGAGCCGTGCACTTTACCGCAATAAAGAGATATTTTCATAGCCATTAGAGGTACATAGAACTATATAAAGAGAATACATAAGTTGTCTATCCTGATTTCAATGATATCGTAAATATTAATTCACGAACATTCTAAATTTGGCGTTTATATATTCGTAGAAATTCATTTGCAGAATAATGTAGTTTTTTATTGCATTCACAACTCCAAACATTTGATTTTTTCTAAAATTCCATTTTTGGTAAGAAGCTTAATTTTAAGATTGATAAATTACACAGGGTCTTGTGGACTTAGCAATACTAAAAGAGTCTTCCTAGTAAGCGAACTTGACCAAAGAACTGGAGACTTTTGGGATGTTTTTCTCCATAATTTTTTAAACGTCTTAAAAAGTAGTACACATAATTTCATATTTGGAGTAATTATTGTTATTTCTTAGAAAGTGTAACGTTAGTTCATTGTATTACAGAATATCAGTTCATCGAAGATGAAGACAATTTTAGTGCATGGATTCGAACATGCCATGGAATTAGAACATACTGTAGCCGCGTACCGCATAACACTGGGAGGAAACTAGAGGCAAAACACATCAGTACGCGATGAACCACTATAATATAAGTACGAGTTTTTTGTCACAACATCGTAGGCTACCTTGAGGAACTTCCCAATCAAATCATTTTTTATATTACCGCAAAGTTTGTAAGATATTTAAAGGGCTTAGCATTCCACCTCTAACCAGACTACCGTACTTGCCGCAAGATTATTTTTCCGTCTTTCCAAGTATTCATTATTGAAAACAAAATGCCAAATTAAACATGTATTTCTGAACAACATTGACTTTGAGAGTGAAGAAAATTTTGATCATAATAACATGCTTGTCAATTCTAATTACTATTCTTTCCTCTTACCCATTGTGTTACATTTGATTAAAACACATTCCTACATCTGGTCACAACTGGAAAATTCCTGAATTTAGATGAAAATAACGGAAACATCGGCGATTAAGACTACTATTATACCAGCGGCGGCTAAAGCAACTATTACCACAAGAATAAAATTAACTATATTTTTGTGATGAATTTTAATAAATTTACTCACTACTTCCCAATATTATGGGTGGTCACTTCGATGTATTTCAATGTACGGAACACAATGCTATCAGGAAAAAAGCATCTAAACATGCCTCATTGACGATGGTTGGGGTGAATGTGGAGTCTGCGACTACCCTCACTATGACGAGCAAGGCGAAGAGGAGTGTGGGCAGCAGCAGTTCAAACAACGTCAGAATCCAATGCCGCTTTCTCAGCAGGAAATTCTTCCACATAATAAGCCATAATTTTGAGTACCATTTTTGGTTGGCTTTGCCAACCGGCATGTTATTTTCGCTCATTATAGAAATTTTGCCTGCAGTAGTCTTTTATGATTCTGAAAATGCGGTTAAAAATATTAGTTATTAATGGCGCTAATGAAGAAAAGTTCTGCACAACTTAGTGATTACTTTCTAACTGATCAAAAGTCAGCTGGAAAATGGATTCACTTCTCGGTTGTTAAGTCATGTAGAGTAAAAGTGGGCAAGAAAATATGGACAGGCAATAAGACAACTGCGTTCTGCAGTTGATCGTATTGGACGTTCTGTAGCAGTGTATCCCTTAATTAGGTCTATTTTCTTGTACAATCTCCAGTTTTTTCTTTCACTTTTAACCTACTGAATTTGTATTATAACGTCAAAAATAGTATTGTAAATCATTCATAAATGCCAGTTGTGATGCAACATCTTCAAATGTCTTTGAAAAAGACTTTAACAGGAGGGTAGACAGTGGTATTTTGAAATTGGAACTCTCTGCCAAGTAGGGAACGCTTTCTGGCTCGTTGTTTAGAGGTTCTATTGCATGTAGTGGCAAGGAAACTAGGATGCCCTCTTACATACGATGAATTTGTATTCCTGAAAACAGTCTTGAAGTGGAAGTTTAATATGCGAAAGCATATACTGTATGTTCACAGTTCGAATATTTAATATAGATATTGAATAATACAGCTATATAATACTGGCATTAAAAATGGGATTAATTAGTATTAGTATTCATATCAATGGGAATATAGTATCAGTTCTCTCAAATTAGAATTGTAGCTATCTTAAACGAAACTTTTTTGCTTCGAACTATGATTTGTAAGTTGGAAATAAAGTTAATATAATACACTGATAGTCATAAATTGATTGTTTTAACATGAAAAACTGAGTAGCAATGTTTTACATGTATGGAGCTATACAACACACAATTGTCACAATCCATAATCGTTTTTGACACATATTTTAAATAATACGAGGTAAAGAGACAAATGCAGTTCTCATAAATTATATAATTTTTGTTCCAATACGTAACTAATCATTTCCCAGTAATGGGTAAATATGCATAATACTGTAGGTAATCAGGCTCAACAGCGTGCAAGGCTTGGTTTGACGTCTTCTGAATTATGAATGGAGATTTTAGATGATTTTAAAAACATGAACTCGATTTGAAATTACCAGACTTCAAATCACCCGCCCGTGTATGGGGAGCTTATCTGTTAGAGCACAGCAGGGGATCGGCTAATAGAGCATTTGTGAAATATCTAAACTAAAATAAAAATAACTAACACCTAATAGTCCTCTAAATTATTTGTCCCTCTTTAGGCTGTGAAAAAATATATCTTATTGAAATTGGGTCCATCTTTTAAGAACCCGTTCGTATTCTGATAATGATGAAAAACAGAGTTAAAGTTAAACCTGTATTGTATTCGAGAGGTAGTATACAATAGGCTGCTTCGAGGGGCTGTAGAAAATAAACTTTAAACATTAGCTATAATAAAGTTGCTCTCCTTTATTGAAGGGCCGTCAGGAATGAAACTTGGCCATTGATCATTAGAATGGCTCTACTTTAGTGAGGGTATGTCAAGAATAACACAAAAGCATTGATCATTAAAGTCGCTTGCGTCGACATCATATGATGTCAGTCACCGGTAGAATGCAACACGCGCGGGCATCATATGATGTCAATAACCGTTAACAGGTTAAAGAGTAGCTCTTCTTTATTGAGGGGTTATCGGGAATAGAGTTTAACCATTGATCACTACAGACCTTCGCCGGGTACTAAGATGACGTAAACAATCATCCTTTAATATTTTAACGTAAGATCTCAGAAAAATTCTCTTCTGCTTCGCGGCGTACTGCGAGTAAACATTAAGATGTATGAAAAACACGTACATTTTGGATAATCTCAACTTGCACACCTCGTTATGTAATAATCATACACAACAAACGTACTTCAAGTTTATGGGTAGACACCGTCGATATATACATTCATAAAATTCTGCTGTACTCAACTTTGTGTTAATCTTAAATTCGTCACGTAGATTCACGTAAAATCAAATAAGTCTTCTAAAGAGGAGTACTTTTCAGATGAGGCCACTGTACTATACACATTTTCGGTTCTCGTTCATGACAATTTCGATTTTCGATGGAACACACCGCAACTTGACCCTGGCTTTAGTTTTCAAGCACACGTACCACAAGACACCGAATGCTACTGGTCATACTCTCAGTATAAGGTTTTTATGTTCAATACATGTGTGGAAAGCAGCCAGTGGTGTACTAAAATCCTACTTGAGTAGCTGTTTCATGCAGCTGCTCTCAATATTCTCTTTGTTGCCTATTTTTTATTTGTAACTTTCAAGACTTTATTCACAAGTTTTGCATTTCCGTGCTGCAAAATAAAGTGTCACTACATATGATATCGTTTGTAGAATAAGCACTCATTGAGGTCTTCTACATATGATGAGGCATTAAAAATCATCGTGTCATGTCAAGCATTGCTTGGAAGGAAATTTGTATCTCTTCACCTTGCTTTTAGTCTTTGTGGTACCTTTAGGAACGCACCAACAAACAGTACGCACTCTGGTGATGCAGCTCATTGTATTATGAACAAATCTAGAACAGCAAACGGCAGGTATGCATTGGCTTCAAAGAGGCTTTTGTACCTGGGATGTAGCTATCCGTAAATTCGATTGACAGCTCTGAATATGACTTGTTTCGAGAAAACAGAAAAAAAATCATTTGTGAATAGTTTAATGCAGCACTGAAAGGTATTTTCTGCAGAACTGTTGGGCAACCACTGAGGGCAGTCACTATTCTGGCCACCTCACATCAAAGATAAACTTCTTATCTCTCAACTAAGCCCGTCGAGATACGATCGATTACCACAAAAAGGGCATAAATTCATGTAATGCAACCTGTAGAGACTTTATAAAGTTAAATTCATAGGGTTGTGTAAACTCAAGAAGTTGTTCAAAGCAGTAAAAGACTTAATAGCTATAGTATGAGATGTAATAGTGACTGAGAAAGCTACATTAAATGCTATTGTAGATACAATAGATGGTCGTCTGCATCTGGCTGGGTTTTGATTGTTTAACCTTGAACGCCTTATAGTGTTCTAGACCTATGCTCTGTTATACCACGTGTTCTCTCAGTGCACAGATAATTCTGTCTGTGAAAATGAAGACCCCGAGCTGCATTAGCAGAAGATGATAATTATGTAACACGGGAGCATCGCAATGAGGCAAATATCCGCGATCTTTAGCGCTCGTGCGGTATCCTTTTCAAGATTTTTTCGACGGCGAAGCCTTTTCATTTGCGATTTCTGTTGATTCAAAATATACATTGGCATACTGTGCTTCTGATGTTACTATTAATTTAAAAAAATGAAACACTCTTCCTCCAAATGAATCAATAAATCTCCGAGATAAATCAGGCGTTAAAACTGTAACTTCAGAAATTTGATTCCCGTCATCGCTCTTGGAGCGAAACTCCGGCCTGAGAGCAACGGCAAAGTGTACACTTTATGAGTGATGGACATTCAGGAAATATTACGGCAGCCACTTTGATAAGAGGAAAATAAGACAGATGTCCCAATTCTATCACCGAATCTATCATAATATCCAATTTTTGGTTCATGATGTGATGAAAAATTATTAAAAGAATACATTTCAAGACACCTCCAAGTGTAGAAACTTTCATCACACGAAGGCTATAGATGTTTCAGTAAGTTTATCCTACTAAGTTTACTCTATGACCAAAAAGTTAACAACACTATTTACGGTCAACGGACAACAGAATTTTCTCTATTTCTGTATTTCACTCACGTAAAATTTTGGAGAAACGTGGTAGTTTATTTACCACTCAAAAACTAAGCAGCAAAATCTGCTCTATCTATTAAATGCTTGCTTTTAGAGGAACATTTAATTAGGTCGTTTTGACGGTATCGTAGAAAAATAACGAGACATTTTGAGAAGAAATGAGCCGTTTTTCAGCAAATAATATGCGTCTGGATAGGTATACGAATATTTTAAAACTGAGCTAGCATAATTGAACATGAAATGCAACTTTGTAAAAAGGAATCCTAAGGTAGAGCTTGATAACACAAAGTGAACATCACAATTTCAAAGATTAACACTATGTGACACAGAGCAAGCATTGTCATTGAAAAACTAACGCTTTCATCAATATATTGATTTGATAACACCTGAGATCATTGATGAATATGATTTGTATAACTTGAAAAAATATTGAGTATCATTAATCTTTTACTTTTTGTAAAGTTTAACCAAAAAGAGAAAAGAAAGGACAATCGCTTTTAACCGCATCATTTTGTTGATTAGAAGTTAAACAAAGGACTCTAAAAAATATACATCTAAGCACTGAAAGTTTCGACCTTCTAGGTCTTTTTCAAAAAGCTGAAAAAAAATAAGTGAACTATGACCTGAACATGAAAACATTCTTAGCAAAGAAACAATAAAAAACACTAAAAACATAAAAATCAAAGTAAAAACCTAAACTAATAGCAGGGGATAGGCAGATTGTGTATCTTTGAATAGGTTGTTTGAAATAGGTCTCTTAAAATGAATGAAGATTCTATTATAAAATGAGTAGATATAAAAAACTAGAAGCTGAGGTGATTGCTCTTAAATCTTCCTATTTAACAGCGAGGTCGCATTGCTCTGCAAGAGTACGTACAGCAGAGTGAGGAGGGTTAGTGTGAGGATGGTTAGTACGGAAACCTGTTTCAACTCTACAACTCGAACAGCAACTACTCCAGATGTAGAGCCTACATATTCAGACGCACAGTGTGCGCAACTATGTTTCTATATGACAGAGGAGAGAATACTTTTAGGAAATTTATGTTTGTAATCAAAAATTGATTTTATTTTATGTTGATTCGCCAGAACAATTTTGAAAGATATATGTATAAGGGAAGTATTTAGTTAAAAGGGAACTCTTTTAACTAAATACTATACACTAAAAACACTATACTAAAAATATTATTCTTCAAAACCTATTTTTAACAATAAATTATATGTTAGATTTGAGCTCATCATTGTGTCATTCATTTTGGGAAACTTATCATTGTTTCTGTTATCCTGATCATCATTTCAGTCATTATGGGAACTTATCATTGTGTCAGTCATTACAAGGAATTTATCATTGTGTCAGTGACTATGGGGAGCTTATTATTGTATAATTTACTATGATGAGGTTATAACGAGGTTAATAGCATATCTTGTATTACAAAAAGATTGTCACCTCGTCACCACAACGTGTCTTCGAAATCATAGCCATTACAAACGAAAAACTATTTAAATTTATTGAATGATTCAAAATAGTTATTAATTGTTCAAAATTATTCAATTTTTAACCACAGGCTAAAATTGAACGCACGTCCTGAGTGTACAGAGGCTGAGGGTAATCAAGTGGCCGGAAATGATGCCATTATATGACTTCATTGGGATCCTCTTACGTCATCACTGATAAGTTTTACGTGCACGTAGTTCTTACTTATTACTTTGTCTGACGCACGTGTACGTGTGCACCAGCATGTCTGTTTCGTACGTTGCTGACAGCTATGCAAGCGGGAAGCGTTCTTGATAAGGAATACCAAAGCTCTAGCGCGTGTAATCTACAATATGTGTACAGGTATATAATTGATAATTCTATTATCTCGTGGAATGATTCACAGTCAGATCAACATAAACGAATGTACCTGTTCTTTCTTCAACTGCAGATAAAAAAATATTATAACGTGTATATAGAACCCTTGAGAATGATATCTCTTATATTATGTAACAAACACTTCGATACTTTATGGAATATGTTTTCAGCAAAACGTGGTTTTTGAAAGTGTCCGTAATGATGGAAAACCGCTGCTAAATTTGGGGTCTGATGGGGAAGAAAGTTGTTGAACTGCAGTATTCCATCACTGCTACACATTTAAAAATCCGGTTAATCTTGTGTCACCATAACTGATATACATTTTCATTGACAGTGAAATAAAGAAAGTTTCCCAGGTTTTTCTATGACTGTTCAGCATTAATTTTCGAACTTGCATATAAAAAACGTTTTCGTCTTCTTGCGGTACCGATGTCTCAAATACTTTACCGCATTTTTAGTGCGAATACAACTATTAAATTTCAGCCTCATTCAAAGGTACATTCCCGGTGATTTGTTTCAAAAATGTTAGAACACAATAAAGCATATTAATGACACCTTCAAAACGGTATTTGTGCACTATTGCACGAAGATCTCTTTGCAGTTGTTTTGAATATTAAAACCAATGTATTCAAAGTCTACGAGTAAGTATCGCATGTTGCAGTGGAGGGTAAATTAATGCCTGAAATGAAGTTATTACTTAACGCCCATGCGCCTAAATTGCCATGGACCCACGTAGAGTTTTTATTCTATCCAACTACCTAATAAAGAAATTAATTCAGTCATGCAGACTGATCTTTTATTCCTAAAATTGGCGAAATTTTTATGAAGAGAGGGTGACAGACACTCTTTTCATTCCAAAATGCATACTCAAATGTGTACTGTTTCCAGTCCAATATTTTGTGATTGACTAGGTCATCCTGTTGTGGATGCGTCTAATAAACAAGTCATTTCACACTAATGAGGTATCAAATTTTGCCGATAAAAGAATAACAGAAGCCCTCCATTCATCGAGTCAAGTTTAAAAGTATCGGTGACAGTTAATATCTTTCATTATTAGTCATTAAATTGAACAGATTTTTATTCAGTTGCAGAAATAAAAGAGATCGCTAAATTTTAATTTTAGCTCATTCGTATAGTAGTCGGTTGTAACACATTAGTTGAAACTATGCAGTGATTTAATGAACGACACTTAAGCTGCACCAATTACTCATATATTATGTGAGATTTGCAGCATGTTCTCAAAGTCATTCACTGTGATTTTTATTTCTCTAATCACATTATCGTAACAACATGATACGTGTTCCCATTCAAATTTTAGGAATTAAGTGATACGATTACCCTGAACCGTAAAAAACTATTAAATCTTGTCATTAAAAAGCTTTGCTATTAACGTAAAAGGTGGCTTGAGCTGGTAAAATCATATTAAAATTATAATTGCATTCATAAGAAAGTGTATGCGCTCTTCCGTTTTAATAATTAAAGAAAAACATGACTAGTCGCTTGCAGAGTGTTGAAAAATTGTACCCATTACTAGCAACAAAACGCACCATAAAGAAATAGTCTCATGTTTATTTACTCCTCTATTTAATTACAACAGAATTACAACGCACACTGTTTTCATGTCTTTCTGGAGCAGCGTCTGATAAAAGAAGACATTCGATGAGCTCACGGCCGTTTGTACTGATAACTGAAAATAGTTTCGTGTCCCCTGCTGTCTATGTAGCTGAAAACAGCCTTGACTTATAACTGCATTGAAAACAACGTAACGAATGATAGGATTTATCTACTGGGGTAGGTAGATTCTAACCTCCACACCCTGGTATATTCTTACTTACATACAATGAAAACAGGATCCGTATCAATTTTCTGGAACGATGCCTACTAGGCGCAGTAATATTTTTCCCATTAATATTTCCGAAACTGTTTATGAAAGGAATCCTTCAGAAGAAGATGCGTTTTAATTCTCTTGCTCCGAATGAATAAAAACAAATAAAGAGTAAAACCCACTTGCTTTTGTTCTTCTCTTATAAGGCAATCGCCCACCTGATTGATGGAATCGAACTGCCTATCGCCAGTTGACTTTGACTTCACAGTTTACATATGTAATATATTTACGAGCATTATTAAAGTAAAATAATGACACTATTAACCTTCACATTGGAGTTATTAGCATTTATTTCCCGTTTCAACACATGTAGTATTTCTATACAACACAATCTCAGCAATGCTCGGCCTTTTGAGACATACTTTTGTTTGCTTCTCACAGGTTTCACTCAATAAGAAGTGGAGAGAATATTCATGTGTTCGAAAGGAAATAAAATAAATTATTATTATTACTTCAGCCGATTCCTTCTTAACGGTACATAATGCAAAAACATATCGAAACCTCGTCCTAGTAATAATCGTTTTTAGTCAAGAGAAACTCTACGTAAAGAATCGGCAATTCAGGAGCAAATTTGAACTTTAAGCTAAAATTGATGGTGTTTTTCATGTATAGGTTAATGTCATGTTTGGTTTCATGTTAGGTTTGAAAGTAGATCATGTTTTAAAAATTTCAAATTCCTCTTCGGCAAGCATAACCCATGTCAATACGACTTGTCGTTTTGAAGTGAATAGAGATAAATTTCAACCTTTACCGTCACTTGAAAATTTCGTTTGGGCGATCAGTGTGAATGCAAGCGAGTTCAATGTTTCTATTTATGAGATTCTGTAACACATTGCAATATTTCTAATGTTTTCTGTGATATTTTTAGACGCTGTTATCTAAAAAATAGTCGCCCGATTACACACGAAAAATATGCGTGCGTATGAAGAACTTAGTTCAACTCGTTCAAGGACGTCTTCGTCTAACAGTTTAGACTGTATGTAGCTTAATACTGAATGATTAAAGATCCTAAGTTTTAATAAATATAATCACCCATTCTCTATCATTTGTGGTGTTCAACGCTAACCTTTAGTGCCAACATTTGCAAATTGTCCGGTGCGTCTTGTTGGCTTTAAGTATTGTTGCTTTCCGTTCCCAGAATCCCCTACATGAAGCCCTTACGGTCTAGACTTGTAATTAACTCCTTGCCGTATGGACATCATTGGAAAAATCCCTGCAGCGACAGATATGGAGATCATTCTGCAAGAAAATCAGTTCTCAGAATGATAAATGTCAATGATAGTGCTGGGATACACAGCAGAATAGCAACTTAATTGAATTTTTCTCTCGCGAATAAATGAAAAAGTGAAAACTAAATGTCGCGTTGAGACACCCCTACACAATAAAAAACGGTGCTGAGCCCTGATACAAACAATAGATATTGGCGTCCAGATTCTCCGTGGTCGTGAATGATGGTCACGAGGCACTCGTGGTATGATATGACAATAGATAAACGATGACATGCCACTCGTGCCGCACCCACTTGACTATCACAATTTGCAGAGACCGAGAACTGATCAGGGAAAAATTAATTACGCTGAGTCACTACTACAGGGATATCTAGATAAATCCGCACTCGATCGTAATTCTGGATTGATGACTCATGGCTCGAGCCAGACGGATGAAACTTACATCAATTAATACTTGTAGTATCAGAAGGGTTTCATTTACATATATTTCAGCTATACGTTAACTACGTCGAACAGGGTACACCGCAAGCGTCATTACTACATCTCTGAAGTATCCCGGTCAAATCGTTCACGATATCTGTAAGCACTTTGACGAGTCTGGCTACGACTGAAGAGGCACCCTCAGGTCAAAAAATGATAAAATTTGAACAACCAGTTTTTTAGCTGGCCTCAAGAGACACACAAACTTCAACAGCTCCATTTTTAAAATTGTTAAGGAGTGGGCTATCAGTAGGCCAACGATTCCAAGAGCCATCTAGGATATGAATCTAATATCGTACTCCTAAGGTAGGAGGCATCTTCTAACCAGGAAGATGGAAAGAAGTTCACTTGGAGGAGTGCAAGAAGGTTTTGACGTGGTTGAAGAGAAACAAATCGGATATTGAATTCTTTTTTGGTGAGAAAATTGTTACTTTTGATAAGATTTTTAAATGACTAATAATTTCTGGATCTCCTCCTTGAGCTCTGACGTTCAACACTCGATGATGATGAAGAAACTGGCCAGTGTCATGGATCTTTGGCGTGGTCTCCAGCGAGTTCTAAATTTTAATTCATTTATTCCTAAAATCACGATAAAATGAATGCCAAAGTCTACTGTATCGTCCTTGATGTTGAAATCATTCCATGTATGAATGCTAAGGCTGCAGGTAACGAGTATTACTTCCTGCAGGACGCACTCATGTCCTGTATGTTGACCTCATGTACTGCATGTTAACCTCATGTCCTGCATGTTGACTTCATAGCCTGCATGTTCATGCGGTGGAATGGGACTTGGAGCCGTGAGCATGAAGGCACATTAGTGAGCCACTAGGGCATCGATTGCAGCTCGTACAGCGTCCGTGACGGCTTCATACACCAGTGTTGTTCTAACAGTGTCACCTCTGACAGTGTTGTTCTAACAGTGTCACCTCTGCCAGTGTTGTTCTAACAGTGTCACCTCTGCCAGTGTTGCTTTAACAGTGTCACCTCTGACAGTGTTGTTCTAACAATGTCACCTCTGCCAGTGTTGTTCTAACAGTGTCACCTCTGCCAGTGTTGTTTTAAC
>VCRD01000221.1:233736-247011 GCA_006783055.1 Trinorchestia longiramus
TCTGCCAGTGTTGTTTTAACAGTGCCACCTCTTCCAGTGTGGCTCTAGCAGTGCCACCTCTGCCAGTGTTGCTTTAACAGTGCCACCTCTGCCAGTGTTGTTTTAACAGTGCCACCTCTTCCAGTGTGGCTCTAGCAGTGCCACCTCTGCCAGTGTTGCTTTAACAGTGCCAATTCTGGTAGTGCCAGCTCTGCCAGTGCCACTTCAACGCGAGGGACTATTGGGTCAGAGTGCTTTTAATGACATGTAAGATCCGACTGAAAAATAAAAATATTGATACCTCATTCCAATGATTGGAATAACATTACAATCTTGCAGTTATCTTGCCTCGAGAAATGTTAAATTTCTTTTTAATGACATACTGGGTAACACACTACAAGATAAATAGGCTCTACATACGCGTTCTCTATGGTACGCTAGCAGCTTCCCAAAACTATTGAGAAATTTCTTGGAAAAATATCTAATTATTAGCAAAGCTTTTACAACCAGTACATCTATTAACCTCCACAGTGAAGATATTAGCACATATTTCTAGTTTCAACACATGTAATGTTTCGATATAACTCAATCCAAGCAATGCTCGGTACTTTGAGACATACTTTTGTTCGCTTTTCTCAGGTTTCATTCAGCGACTGAAATCAGATGAAAATGAATTAGGGTTTTAGATCTTGTTTGTGGTCCTGTCATGAACTCCGATTCATGGTACAATAGTGGTGTTGAAATATTCACCAGGTCTTTATCATGCTGTTCCATTGTTAAGCAACATCGAACAATATATATTTCCTACCAGTTTAAATTTATTCACTTTCCAACTTGTGCTGTAAAATAGAATACTGGGGTCATAGGTTTGTTGGAGGGTTTTGTGCATTAACAAGTTAATAAACTGTAACTTTAATTGCATCTTCGCTTAATCATTCTACAAAGTTTTCAAAAGTGGCTTCACTGGAAATCTTGAAATGCCTATAGGAAGTAAATAACACTCGCTACTTCTTAATCGCGATTAGTGTGTCATTTTTAACATATGTTACTGAACTCAGAATTATTTTGAGAACTTAGAAATGTTAAATTAAATGAATTATGGAATGTTTATGTGATGTAATGTAACTGTATAGTAAAGTTTTTTATTTGATTTCCAGATTTCAGACTGGACTTCCCTAAATATTGGATTTGTCTACCATATTAGAATTCGTATGAACAACATTATTTGCTATCCTAATTTTATAACATCTTCAATAACGCTGTGTTATTTGGTGTTGGATATTAATGATCAACCAGGTTGCGACATCTACTATTCTGATTTCTCATGCTATAAAAATATGTTATTAGGATCATTGATATTCTCTGAGATATCGTTGAAACTTTGACTCGTATTTGAAGAGAGTGGCTTGCAGTTGAAAACTTGACCAAAACCATGTCTGGAGGCCGTAAGACCAGCAACACTGCAGGAGCAAAGGATGGTCCCACCAGCAGGAAGACCTCCCAGCCCAACAGGGGCCCCGGCACTCAAACACGGAACTTTCAAGCCCCCAGGAAGACCTCAAGGGGCGTCACAGCGAAGTCGTCTGCCTCCACCATTGCTCAGGAGCTCGAGGAACAACTCAAGTACAGGTACAGAATATGATTGTTTCTTTCGAACTATACTCATGTCCTAACTTTCTCCACTCTATATGAAGTATTCGTACCCGATAAATAAACTCTACCGAGAGTTAAATGCAATCTCAGTGCATTTGCACAGTAAACACAAGTGACTAATTTTGTGAGCGGGAAATAGGTAACTGTTGAGAGTGTTCGATTCAAACTCGTAATTCAAACTCGTTGCTAAACAAAAAGTAGCGAGAAAAGTCAATTAGCTCAAAATAAGGCACATATGTAGTTGCCAATTCTCGAAAAATATTTATGCTTTGTTGATGAAGTTGATAAAAAACGCAGTGCATTTTTCAAATTCCCTCAAATTTGTGGGTCATCAAATCATATGGATATGATCCAATGTACTAAGTGCAGAGCATGTATGTACAATAAATATTTTTATATAGAGCAATTGTAGATCGAGCTCATTCGCTTATTTTTCCCTATAAACCTTTAATTCTTATCAATTTATTTTTCTCAATCTGAGCCTAGAGTTTTCTTGGAAATAACTTCGTTCTTCTTCCACGAGAACTAGAGAGGGTGTTTAAAGTTCATGTATAAATTTAGCACAGAATAGGACCATGTTTCAATAAGAAAAATATCGTCATCTCTAAATAATACCAAATAGAGCGAATAAAAAGTGAGTAGTGTATTTGCGGGGAAAGTAATGTTCCCTCTGTTGAGCAGAGTGAACATTTATTTTGTAGGATTTAAATGAATTAATCTGGAAATAATTTGATGGTACAGTCAAGCTTGTATTTAGGAGCAAAGTAGTAAGCTCTTATCCCTCATCAACGAGCGGGTCGCTGTATATCTTGTCTAAGCTAATTTCTTTGTTGAATCTATCAAACTATCAACGAGAGAATTTTAGCATGGTGCATATCTTTTATATAAGCACAAATGTAAAATTTACACACATTTTTCTCCTCGCTGTGTATTCACGGTTTAGTTTTTCTTCACGCATCACATGGTGCATCCTAATGTCTGTTCCATATCTAGTCTTCAATTCATCCACCGAACTACAATATCTAAAACAGCATGGATGTGTAGCAGAATGATGTGTACTTCTAGAGGTTAAAAATTGCTTTCTAAGTTTTTATGGATGGGTTCAATTGTTTCAATTCAATGATCATGAAATTTATTCATGTTTTTTGCTTAAATAAATTGAATTGTACTGCATAGTCACGTCTGCATCAGTCTCGTTTGAATCACTCATGTTAAGTTTAAGAGCATGACTGAGGTTTCTGGCATCATGGGTTACACTTCCCTTTTATTTCATGTCATTTTAAACACTAAAATATTATGTTTGCAATTTCGAATTACTTCCTTAGTCTTGGAAACAAGCAATTTTCAATAATTATTCATTTCTGTTGAAGAAGGTGATATATTTGATCTTCTAGGCTTTTTCACATTCCTGAAATTCAGGTTTTAATCCCCACCAAACTCAAGTGAAATGTATTTTTGATGAAATACCAAATTATAATAGCTTCTTATGATGGGCACGACATTCTATTTCGGTGGCTTGAAATCTTTGAACCAGCTCTCTCTGTGACATTTTTTTCAATACTTCTGACGATTAGTGCATCTCATCTCTGGAGCTAAAGAGTTTGTTTCTGCTATATTTTACAAAGAAACCAGAGTACAGTAAAACCCTAAGACTGTAACAGAGGAGCAGGCAGTTACCACATAGCATGAGTTACTGTCGTGGTCTAGTTTCTTCCATTTCTACCTTAAATTTGGAATCCTTTGAATTTTTTCAATATTCTTTGAGTGTTCTATGTTAAAAAGCTCAGTTTAAACCATGCACATCTCTCAAACAAATTTTACCTGACTTCTTTTGTTCATTTCTTTTGAAAGAAATGTTTTTTTGAAAATACTCATTCTTATTTCTTGAACACACTTATTGCTTTCACTTCTCAAGTTTGAAACTTGCACTGAGGTGCGCTCTACTCACATATATTTCCGGTTTCTGACTTGCATTTTGTTCTTTTGACTACCATGATGATAAGGAAAGTTATATGATGTAGTATTAGCAGGGCAGATTGCCTGCCGTTGAAGAAAACGAGTAAAAATTCGGACTCACCCGAATTCAAGCTATCATTTTTGTCTTAAAATGTATGATATGCACACACGTCAGGGTCAACAGAGAATATATTCACATTTATATGATAATTTACCTCGGCACTATCTCCTATATTAAATAAATCAGCAATATGAAAATAATAACAATCCCCGACATCAATAAGAGATGTTTGAAAACGAGAGAAAGCGTTGACGCAACTGATGAAGTACAGCCCCTCCCTCAGTCAAGCGTCGTGGCTGGTCCCATGTGTTAGAGACCCTGCTAATGTTGAACTGCAATGTCCGACTGTTATTGTTTACTGTTGGCACAACACAATGCGACTCCCTCTCATACACCCAACACAACTTGAAAAAAGGGGATTAATTGAGAATGAATTACACAAAAGGCTATGAACTTTTTAGTACATAATTTTTTTTCTAATTGACGCTGAAATTCTCACATTAAATAATTTTGATGAGGGAAATTTTTCTAGTAAATGTTTTTGTTTTGCATCTGCCCATATCAACAGCTGTAGGTAGTGACCGGTGAATTATCTCTCGTGATAATAATACATTACATTTTTTGATTAAAGATACACCTTTCTACCGAACTAAAATACGCATGCTAAGTCAAAATTTTTCAATAGACACGCCGGTTCCATCAACATGGTCATATCAGTTAATTTCCATGCATCCAAATAAAAAGTCCAATGCTTTTGAAATAAATTGACAATGGAATTCAATGAATGAAATATCATTTCATTCAATAGGCTAATGAAGTTCTACTTAAAACCACTCTTCACGCCTCTACCTAATATTTACCCTGCAAGTAAAAGATGAAACGAACAATTAAGAATTCAAATTTTACGAGCACAGTTTCAAAGTTTTCAATCTAATTAAACAGGACCACTGGGCAGGAAAGATTATAGATGGCAGCTGTGTATGAGCTTCATTAACTGTGATGTTGATGCGTTGCCTGTGTCCCTGTGCACGGCATATTGAGTAGCGCACCTCGTCGCTCCACCGCCATCACGCTCAGAAAAGTTTGGGATCATCTCTCCGAACATGATCCGTGAGTCACTGCAGTTTCCTACCTCGTGTAACATATGTAAAGTATCGAACATTTTTATTATAGACAAGTACTGCTTTGCTACGATCGAAAACACTATACTGTGATTGATCATTGTCGGCTCTTTGGTATTTTTAGATTAGTAATATTGTACTTCCCCTGGGAATCGGTGTCTGTCAGTTACTCCACGATGGGAACATTCAATGAGGGAGAAAAGATGAGCAAAAAGTACGAGGATAAATCAAACACACTTATTGTCGCTGTGAACAAGAACCACTAAACTTGACAAACATTTCAAAATAATTTATACCTTTCCATAGTGCGGTATTTTGAATCGTTTTAATTTATGCAGTTTCATATAAAAATACTGTAAGATAATTTCTAGTGTACCTCAGACAAAGCTCGGGCAGCAAATTTTTTACCCAAATTTTTTACAATGTTTTATCTGAAGATTTCCTCAAGTGCCATTAGTACGTGAGGTCTTGCAGTACTAAAATTTCGCACACGTGTCGCTCATAATCAGTGATCATGAATGTAGGTGACGCTCAATGTATTGAGTTTCATCAGACCAAAACCTAGCTTTCCACAGCAACCGTCACTATGTTTCCTTCATCAGCCTATTCCAAAGTCGTCCTGACGATGGTCCTCAAGCATATCTGTTTCAGTGCTGCAGTTCATACGGACGATTTGTATTTGAACTCAATTTGATATTTTGCTCCTCCAGTGTGTACACTGTCTTCCATGGTTACATATTAACAGTTATACTGACCACTTAACTTTAATGTCTTATGTAGTATTTTTACTTCATGCTTGGCACTTTCATTTTCCCTGAACTAAATTGCACATTAATGTCGATGCCATTCAATTGCGATTTCCATGCAAACGAGTGGAATCCCGTTAATGAAACTTCACTGTTTCATTTTTGAGACGACTAGACAGTGGAGGCTTTGAGGGCTTGTTGATTTTTGATAGCACAGTTTTTTTTCTATTTAGTCTCTTGAAGTGTTTCTAGCAGGAAAATTTCCTAACTCTTTTTTTCTTCATTTGTTGCCATTTGAAAATTGTTTGCACCTTTTTTGCATTGACTGAATACATCTTCTATTCATACTTCGCTTTGATGCACGGTTCTATTTGATGCATTTCAGACTCACAACTGATGTAAAGAGATATTTGAATTTATTGCCCGATTAGAAAACTAAAAGTGGCTCGTAAAAATCGTACTGTGGCATGATTCCAGTAGTTCATGGAAATGACTCCTTAGCACTAGTTATTTTAATCAAGTTTGATTGTTCGAGTAAATAAATTAATAGAGGAGCATTTAATACACCGCTTATGTAATTTCAGAGCTATGCACAAAATATATCCGAGTTTATAATACGTTAAACACTGTGCAGTAGAGTTACAGTCATATTATAATGATTACAATAAAAGAGATTAACACGATTTGTAGTTTTCTCAGCATGTTCGTGAAGCATCTGAAGTTCTGTGTCGGCATTACAGTACGTATTACTGTGCCGGCATCTTAACTCACGTATTACTGTACCGGCATCTTAACTTACGTATTACTGTACCGGCATCTTAACTTACGTATTACTGTGCCGGCATCTTAACTTACATATTACTGTGCCGGCTCCATATCTTATGTATTACTGTACCGGTTCCATAATTTATTTATATATATATATAAATATATATATATATATATATATATATATATATATATATATATATATATATATATATATATATATATATATATTACTGTGCTGGCACTTTAACTTACGTACTACTGTGCTGGGACTATGACTTACGTATTATTGTGCCGGTACCATAACTAATGTACTGCACAACCGGTGCTGTACAGTTACAGTAATACTATATATTCAGTTACACATATGGCAATCACACAATGGTTGCGTATTACAGGTAGAGTTCGGTGCATCAGAAGCTTGTACTTCTCACGAGCAAAATGAGTACAAATATTTTCGTATTGTTAATTTAAGTGATGTATGATAATATAAGAAAGTTATTGGATACTCGTAGTGTTTACAAATGCTTTATAACGGCGTAAGTAAGTATTGACAACCAAGGAGAATAAACCTTTAATTCCAGTCAGATTTATCTTTTTCAGATCAGTTTTACGAGGCCAAGGCCTCTTCGTGTTTTATGACTCAGATCTTACGATAAAGCATTCATTCTCCTTTCAATTTTTCTTTCATGATGAAGTTGGTTAAATTTTATTGTTTTATTAGAGAGCCTAGGACCTGTTGCATCAAGACGAGCAACAAATGAATAAATAAATAAATTCTCCAGTTGAGATAAATTGATAGTTGTATTTTCAAAAAATAAGAATGAAACTGAAGATTAGGAGACAGCAATATGTATTTATTTATAACAAACCGTGGAATTTTCCCTCTAGACCAGGGGTTCCCAATCTCTTTTTAGCCCTGCACTACTAAAGAAATTTCATTCAAACCTCGCATCCCCTGAAATTTATAATTTGCTCAAGGATAAATTATTCGATTTCTGCATAATATTTTATAATAAAAAATTCTCTACTTTATTCTTTAATACAATTTGTAAAGGAAATTACAAAAGTAGCCCTGAAACATAATAAATTGACATTGAAATAAACCTCAGAAAATTAATCTCTTACTTGAAATTGAACAAATAAATAAGAAGTAAAAAATAGTTCTAAATACGACAAAGACTTGTTCCCAAATGCTTAGGAAATTCCATTTTTTTTTTCGAATAAAACACCAAAAATTGTCAGGCAGTGAGGAACGGTTGACGCCTGAACTTGTTTCATCCCGGTAACAAACATGTTCAGTTTAGGTCCTAAACTTTAGAAACCACTGAACGCGTTAAATGTACGGTAGGATTGAATCTTTTCAGCTATGTATGTGACGGCCACTAAATGACGATAATTAACTCTAAAATGAGAACAAAGGTAGTCCATTGCAAAAGAAAATAAAAATACCAACATATAACCAATATCCAATTATTTACCGGACCTTTCTCGCACCCCTGGAATATCGTCTCACACCTCTAGGGGGTGCGAACACTCCAGGTTGAGAACCCCTGCTCTAGACCAAGGAGGTAGCAAAGAATTGCTCACTGGGAGGCATTCCCAGTCCTTCACTATAGTCCCTTCCTCACAACACGACGAAATGAATCAACAACAAACATTGTGCGGGCGTCAGCAGTTTTCGCCAAGCTTTGCGAGACTTAACCTTTCGAGCTACCATTCCGTAGTCCACACTTCAAACCTAGGCATTTTTATCAATTGATTGTACTTGTTATATATCTATAAACTCTTTTTGAACCTTTTTTTGTAACGAAGTTGTTTAAAAACAACGACTGAGGTCCGGGAACTCATATTTTGTACGCATATAAAAGCACATGTCATTATCTCTTATTGAGAAATAAAAAGCACCATATTAATTTAAGAGTGCAGCCAAAATGTTCTTACATAACATGTTTGTAAAAAAACTCGCTCCTAGAGTTAACTTTAAAATCCGAACGTTCACTTTGATTCCTCCAAATTGTATGTGACGAGCTCACGGTAGAATACTCTCTTTACATCTTACAGTTGTTAAGATACGTACATGTACGACACACTCTCTCATGCGTGTGTATGGGAGACTATACATTCGTACATGAAGAAAGGGGGACGATGAACGAAGGAAGCCGCTTGATATCGTGGATGACAGTCAAAGTCACTATTTGTGGCTGCAATAACTAAGCCAGCAATATTGCAATAATATGTGTGTACTACATTACTGGCGTGGTGACGTAACGAATTTAACTGATATCTGAATTGTGAAACCTTCAGTAAGATGTATTCTGAGTCACTGAAGCGTTAGAAAACTTATATTACTACTATTACTATTACTACTACTACTACTACTACTACGACTACTACTACTACTATTACTACTACTCATGCGTGTGATACGTTAGATCCGCATACATGTAGGCACGATAATACGCTCAGATAACACACTCAGATAACACGCTCACACATATAAAGTATGCACCCGGGAAGGTAGAGAGTTGGTTGTTAAACTTCAGACAAGGGCCGGTCATCGACCAGGCAAAGCTCTTCATTGATCGGCGGGTGCTGCGAGTAATTTTCGCTGCGACCAGTACAAGCACCTAGACTTGGTGCTGGATGTAGGGCGAGACTCTGCTTTTAACAATAATTTTAGAATTAAGCTTCTAGCTTAACATTAGAATGTCATTACGAAGGAAAATACCGATAGGAGGGAAATTGAAATAAACGCTGGTACATTCCTTGAAATTGCATCGAAAGCATCTCTTTTGAAAAGTTGTTCCCTTAGGAAGTTAAATTATTGATTTAACACGTTGAATGCGAGTGTCTAGCCGGTGCAAATCTTTACTTTGTACACACAGTCACTAGAAAGCTTTGAAAAAATTACAGAACCTAACCTGAGTGACCCACCGGTGGGTCGTATCGCACTTAACGTGTTAAGGCGGTCTTATGAGATTGATTCAGTGTGAGGATTAAATATGAACTACTTATCATGATACTTTTTATGTTAGATAAGGAAACACGTTTTTGTTATTGAAGTTAGAATAGAAATGATTGCATTTATGAGATATAGATATTTACCTATAATCGGAACTAAATGAATTCGAAAAATGACGAGTTTAATAAGAAATGTTGTAAAAAACTATCAGAGAAATATTTTTATGAAAATTATAAAGACAATACTGCAACTAGTCAGTGTGAGGTAAACTTCGTTGTTGAGTCCATAAATAGTCCATCTTATGGTTGAGTTTTGCAATACTGATCTTGATGTAATAGAAGTTGCTAAAAAATTAACAAGGCTATGAAAAATAATATCAAAATTATTTCTTATTCTGCAGCAACATAGATTTTGTAACATTTATTGTAACATTTTTCAAGTTCTCGATTACAATCAGACTGTCAGAGGTGTGCTATTTATTGTTGAGGTAAGTCGGATGTTCGAGCCCTACCCTCCTAGATCGTTGCTTCTTAACTCACTAGTATTAGAGAGAGGTCTCAAAAGCTTTCTTAAATCCAGTAAAAATACTAATACTGGTTCTCCCCGCAGTGACAACAAAACCTAGCGTGAGAACTGAAAAGCATCTCATGTATGAACAACACTTCTTTCATGAAGCTTATACACTTCTGACACAGTCGTACAAATTCCCATGCGCATATTAACTGCGCATTGTTAATTGTAATAAAGCATTGCACAGTTCACCAGTTGATCCAGCAGGGGTTTCCGTGTAGGGACACGGTAGCATGGTCGGTGGGGGTGCTGGAACAGAGCGTGGCAGAGTTGGAGCTACAGCTTGACTCGCTGCAGCGTGGCAGCACCGACGACGGTGAGCGACGTCGCCCTGAAGCCTTAGATGTGTCAGGATTGTGAATTAATGATTATAAACTGCGTATTGAATCTGTTAAAAAAATAAAAAACTGTTCCCGATGATGTGACGACCGTGTAAAATGCATGATGAATTTATGAGTGTTCTGCGTTGTGATGAAAGTTAATTGATGTGTTATTGAATAATCATAGAGGTCGAAAAGATACTCACAAGCGTACCTGAAAGGGTATAATGAATGTGGTGATTATATGAATAGATTTTTTTTCCTTTTTGTGTCATTTGATTCCTCTTTAGGCAATATTTGGAGAAATCAGGTGTAAATATATTAATTTAAAACTTTACATAACACTTTTCTAAACTTACTTTAATGACTAAAACTTAGAACTGCAACTTATGAATATTCTTTTATTGAATCTTGATATGGTTCTGTGGTTGAAGTTATTTTTCAAACATAATGCTCTGCATGTAATGAGTGTTTCTAGGTAAGAAGGCAACACGTTAGGTTGAGAATACTATTTGCATTTTTAAGTTTCTTAACGCACATATCGTCTTTTTGAAAAGAGGGAAGCAAAATAGAAATTCCAGCAGCATTATTTCCATTATTTCCTTGTGTGTTAATAATTCCTAGTGATCCTACAGCAGTTGTAACTTTTCAAGACACATTTGAGAGGCTTGGCTATATTTGATGTCCTAACATATGCTGATTACGCTTACATCTCGAAAATTAACATCATCTTGTTAGAGTAAGCACAAAACTTCACCCTTCACTGCACAGTGTGTCATGCTTGGTGCAGTTTCCTAAAATGACTACTATCCCTCTTCAATAGTTATTTAAAATTAATTTTTACTTAAGATTCAAAAATAAGTTGTGCAGAAAACGGTTAAACTAAACATCAACGCTCAAAAGAACCTGCATGAAGACTTCCAATTATTACAGCGGACACGGAGTTCAAGCTGCGCTACGAGGCTCAGGTCGATCTGAACAACAAACTACAGGAGCAGACTGGGTGGTACACTCAGGAGCTCGCCAAGACCAAGGATAGGTTCAGGCAAGGTCGGTTTCTGTGTAACTTTGTCTTATTCCGTCGGAGTTCGTCAAGATAAAGAATAGCTTTAGGCAAGGTCTTTTTCTGAAGTTTATTTTTATCTTGTTTCGTAGTCTATGTTATTTCGTAGGAGTTTATCTTTATCTTATTTCGTAGGAATTTATTTTAGGATATTATATTATTATCCACTTTATCTTATTTCGTAAGAGTTCGTCATTACCATAGATAGGTTCAGACAAATTTCGTTTCCTGTAACTTTGTCTTATTGCGAATACGAAACATTAGATTCCAAAGCTGTCTTTCATGCCACAAGTGATATCCGTTGCTGAGTTTCATGCTGAACTTAGACAGTTGCTCAAACTGAAAGAAAGTTTAGAAGCCTCAAATACACACGACAGAAAAGAAGAAAGAAAGTTTTCGTTTTTCGATATGTTTATGGTAAGATGCTTGG
This sequence comes from Trinorchestia longiramus, assembly GCA_006783055.1. NCBI lineage: Eukaryota > Metazoa > Arthropoda > Malacostraca > Amphipoda > Talitridae > Trinorchestia > Trinorchestia longiramus. The sequence continues at coordinate 245,369 of VCRD01000221.1, forward strand.
CAAGTTTATTTACGGAGGAATGTGAAGACTTGACTTCTACAAAAAATGATTTTTCATTCAAAAAATGGTAATTGAAAATGTCCTAAGAGAAAAAAATTCTGAATTTTCTTCCTAAGAAATTATAAACCACATCGTATTACAAATGAAATATTTTGTTACTGATCTCTTAACTCTTGCCACCTGATCGATGAAGACTGATCGTTTTTAGACAAAGGTTTAGAAATACAAGTAAAATTTTTGCCAGTGAAATTTTTGGGAAACAGATTTATTTCCATATGACCTTCCTAAATTCTAACTGAAAATTTTAGTTCAGTCAATTAAAGAACGCAGTTTACTTTTTTCTAGAAGGCACAGGTCACAAGTTTCTAAAAATTGTAAAACTATTATCTCCAACAAATACCAAATATTGGTTCAGACTAGATATAATATGCCTCCCAAGACCTTTCACAGATTATTTCTTACGTAAATATTTATACAGTCATAAAGTGTTCAATGTGTACCAGAGTTTTATGGACTTCTTATGTAATAAATTATGTTCAATGAAATTCCACGTTTTTATTGCTTGCTGAGAAAAAGATTTTCTTATCTCCATAGGTGCGAACTTTTCACAGGGAAATGACGATAGATGAACAGATTGTATAGCGTGACTGCTTCTTTCATCATAAAATAGGATAAAAATAAGAAATGTCTGGCCTTTTCAATGAAAATGACTTTTTATCTAAGCCCTATCATTGAATTGTAATTATAACATCAATATTTGATTAATGAGTCTAAGTTTGAATGCATATAAAACGGTTATTTTTATCTCCCATAACTATATCTGAGTACCTTACGTAATAAGAACAAATATATCTCGGAAACGAAAGAACTAAGAAGCTTCTCCTTTCGTGACGAATATAAGTACTCCTTTCATATAGCAGCTACCCTCCCCCCATCCTCTTTATGGTTAAATACTGCTGTCTATTATTAATATTTCCATAGGTTATTATCGTGAACTGAACGTTTATGTTATTTCCTCAGGATGCCGCGTGGAAACTGCAAAATATTCTGTGTTGAAAGTTACAGGTCATTTTTTTCTATATATGATTCGGATGGAACGAAATTAGCGTGTCTCAACTAAAGTGTCATGAAATTTTGATTTTATAAGCATCAGATAATTTTATTTGATTCAAAAATCGAGTTTCGGGCCTAAATCTGACGGATCATGACACAAATTCCAAGTATGTTTTCTGAAAGACCATCATATAATCCTTGACTACCTTTCATCCTCCCTATAACAGTCAACAATAGAATAAATACAATGAAAATCGGTAAGTACATTTATGCACTTAGCCATCACAATGTGATTAAGTTGTTAAAATTACCAAATACTGCGCGTTGAAGGAGACAAGCAAAAACTATAGAATTATTGACTTCATAATATATAATTTAACGTTTGCCTAAACAGCACTCACTTCTTTTTGGATTTTCTACTTTGTGTGCTGAAAATTTCTGGTATGAGTGTAGATTATGGGAATATTTGTTGAGTCACTGGCAACTCCACTCGTTAGATAGAAGAAAATGTCACAAACAAACATCCTCAGTAGAGATTGTTTTGCAATTCACATGAGCAGAAATTAATAGCGTAATATCAAAGCGTGGTA
>VCRD01000221.1:247392-285230 GCA_006783055.1 Trinorchestia longiramus
CCCTCAGCATGTATTCAGTACAATAAAGTACCTACTTCCCCTACATCCTGCTACAGTTACAACTAGAACTGCCCTCAGCATGTATTCAGTACAGTAAAGTACCTACTTCCCCTACATCCTGCTACAGTTACAATTAGAACTGCCCTCAGCATGTATTCAGTACAGTAAAGTACCTACTTCCCCTACATACTGCTACAGTTACAACTAGAACTGCCCTCAGCATGTATTCAGTACAATAAAGTGAAACAAACATTCATCTCTGTGCAGCTCAGCAGAGAGCGTCGTACAACCTGACCACCTTGTGTGAGTACACAGGCCTCACGTTCATCGTAACTTCTTTGCGAACATAATGCATGCTCTTAGCGGCTGCATCCTTTTCTGAATGCTGTTATCTAATCTCAGAACAAAGGACTAGCACTAGATGACATGATAAGCCTGTTGTTGTTCTCGCCTTTTCATTTTATATTGTATATCGCTGTGGTAAAATTTGTAGATGGTTACATCCATTTCTAGAATTTCCTTTGAAATTAGCCTGTGCTTATTGAGTACAGTTTTATGAAGTTAACGATTAGTTGTAGTGATATTAATGCGCTGTGAGGTACATTGCATTTCAGTGCGCGCTCAGCATGTTTCTTTTGTACACTGAACAGAGTCTGTTTGTTTCTACCACTCTAAGTAATTCCAATTTAATAGAGTAAGAAATTCAGTTACCTGTGCAAGTTCTTCATTTATGTTCCAGAACTGAAAGGAAAGAGAGTCGCAAGAATTATATGTGGTACATTTCATACGCGTCAGAGAGTTTTCCTCATGTCTTCACCAGGGAAACATTTTCTTTGCACTGTGGCCAGTCTGAAATTACGGTCTCTTTGATGTACGCTTGCAAATTGCGATAACAACACAATATTACTCACGAGCTCGGATATTCATTCAAAATTTAGAAATTGGGAGCACATGTTGATGGTGTCATGTGTTGATCGTGGCATGTTTTGATAGTGTACTGTGTTGTAGGTGTCATGTGTTGATGGAGTCATGTATTGATGGTGTTCTGTGTTGATAATATCTTATGTTGTTGGTGTCATGTATTGATGGAGTCATGTGTTGATGGAGTCATGTATTGATGGTGTTCTGTGTTGATAATATCATATGTTGTTGGTGTCATGTATTGATGGAGTCATGTGTTGATGGAGTCATGTATTGGGGGTGTTCTGTGTTGATAATATCACATGTTGATGGTGTCATGTATTGATGCAGGTCAGGAGTACAGCTACGACGTGGATCTCGATCAATACTCTGAGGTGAGTACCTTTTTAGATATATTTTTAGATGTCCAACGTGCGAGTATGCCGCACATGAGTACCAGCGTATATCTATAATACGAAGACTTTATCGAATGAGTCACATTTGAACTAAGGTACTCGTGCAATAATGTGTTTTCATTGAGAGAACTGAAGAAAAATATGCCTAGTCAATGTATGACATTCCTAGCAAATATTTTAAGCTTATTGGCGAATTAACACGTTGAGTGCGATTGTCTAGCCGGTGCAAATCTTTACTTTGTACACACAGTCACTAGAAAGCTTTGAAAAAATTACAGAACCTAACCTGAGCGACCCACCGGTGGGTCGTATCGCACTTAACGTGTTAAAAGAGAATGAATTGCTAAGTTCAGAGACTGCATAAATTTAAGATCCGAATTGTTTACTATTAAGAAACTGTTCCGGTATCTAGAACCCACTACCGTAAGAAAATTGTTATGCACCGAAAACAAAATAATGTTTCCATAGTTAAAGGATATTCTGTATATTCATGCAGGAGAAATAGTGAAATATTATCTTTTCTATTGAGAATTTTGTTATGTCAAGTACAGAAGTATCAAATAAAAATCTCGGAACCAAATGGCACTCATAGGTTTGCAATTAAAAATTTATGTACATACGCTACTTCTAAGTCCTTATTTGTCAAAACTTTCCCACTGCATAATAAATGTCTTGCCTTCTAGGTAACCCAAGCATCGTTTAGTTCACGACACTGGATTATAAATGTGAAGGCTGTCGAAAAATAAATGTCACCCACATAAACATATTCTGTAGTAAATGCTTTCTTCTTTAGTTTTAATAGATAAAAGTTCCCAATTATAAATAACTTCAACATGCAGTATCTCAGGAGTAAATTTTTTTTAAAAAATGTTCACCAATTATAAAAGGAGATTTAACTTTTTCGCACGTGTTCGTTACAGGCTGAGCTTTCAGTGATGGTGCGGCAGCTGGAGCGGGAGAGAAATATATCCTACAGTGAATTTCGCAACAAAACTTGGCTTTTAGACAGCCGGTCAAAGGTTGGTCATCGAGTAATACGATATCAACAAAAATAAACGGCAGCTGTAGAATGAATAATTATACGAATATTTCAAGATGAACTTTGCGATTGCTTGGACTTGGTCCAAATTATGATTTCCCAAATCTTTGCATTCACGTCATGAATTATCGACCAAGATTATTGATCAATGATAAATGAAAACACATTCAAATTACATATCTAGCCTATTAATACGTTTTCATTTTTTGCATTATTCATTTTCTGTTCGTAAGTTTTGAGAGTAACGCTAGAAGTCATTCATTTTTACCAGCAATTTCAGCTCCCATCTTGTGCATCAAGTTCAAGCAATTGTTTTCTCCATCTTTCAATAGCAAAATTCAGCTTGAATAATTATCATTTTGTTTCGTTACCGCTTACTGTGGACGAATTTCAACTCAAATAATTTTTAATGTTTGCAGTGACAGATTAACTAGGGAACATTTTCTATGAACCACACAACAATAATTCACAATTGCACCAAAATTCTAAATAACCATACGAACTCTTCCTCAGGAATATCACCAGCTAAAGGACTTGTGTGATGCTTACTCCGGTGACCTGAGCTTCGTGAACAGGTCTTTAGAGGAGATGTGGAGGAAGCGGTCAACCACCAGCACCACTGCAGCACCAATCATATGGAGGTGAAGTACTGAGTTTTATATAGAATAGAATGAGGCTATAGGAACGAACCTTCTGGCCCATTCTTGGATCGGATAATTACTTCGATAATTATTCGGTTGTTTTACCCAAGTCCCATGCCGTATTTACCCAAGTCCATGCGCTTAGGGGTCGGGACACAAATCTTCTCATGTGGGAGACTTGCAAGCTTAGCATTCTTAGTGCACTGTGGGATTAGAAATGAAACGTTTGCACTTCAAAAGAGTATCTTGAATGGCTTATCGAAATTCTCCAGGGAAATGATGAGGCGAAGGTTAAAAATCAAACAGCCGTTGATATCTTACATTGAATACAGACTAAGACATTTGATCATGATTTCACAATAATGAAATCATAAAACAATTCAAAAATTCAGGTAAATGTTGTGATATCATACTCAAAAGTTTAAGTATCAGCAATAAGCATAGGTAAAAAAGAACCGTCATTTAGTTTTCCTTGTTATTCTTAAACTATAATACATGTGTTGGAGGAAGCAAATGATAGAACGGCTGTCGATTTCCTACAACATTTTTGAGAAATAACAAAATGAAGCTGCAAAGCTCCATTACGTTAATAATATTCTAACAGTTCATTATACTCAGACTTAGACTTAGAACTTAGATTTGAGGGCCAGCGTTTGGCTGGGGCCTTTGTAACGGCCTTTAATTCCCTCTAATACACACACACATACAACAGGATGGCATCCCAGAGTTTTTCCCCTGTGAGCCAGGGTCGTCTAAAGTAATTCCTCTGCGGCCACCCTGAGTCATTCCATGCAAATAAACCAGCCAAGTGAGGGCATCACTTGAAGATCCAGCTTGTCATAAACACCCCCACATGCTTAGCAGGTAGTCACATTAAAAAAATGACTATTCAACAACACTGTCGCTTATTTCAAGTGGGGAGCCTGGCTTTCTGCCTGGGCACCGCGTAATCAACCCACGCCATGGTCCAGTCCGCAAGACAGCGGGCGTCAGGTCGCTGCCGAGACTGGACCCAGAAGCACTCAACTCCATGCCGTCGTACGACAATTTGAGGTGAGGACTTTCCGCGCTCTAGCTGCGATAAGTTTGTACAGTGTGCGTCAAGGTACAGACTTTTATAATCAAAATAAAGTGCACGCAGCATCGGTGATGATGCTCCCAGCGATCAGCCGTCTTTCTGTGTTGTGAGTTGAGAATACACAGAAAACGCTCTTCAAGAGCAAAGTAAATATAAAAGATCCATCTCGTATTCTTAGTTAAGGGAAGTCATATATGATCGAGAAATCCTTCGTTGAGTTGATGGTAGATTTATCGACGGTTCATCAACTTTAAGACGGCATAAGAGAATAAGAAATAAAGAATAATGAATAATGATTCATGAAGCAGCTTAAGTACAACAAAAATACTCGAAATCTCAATATCTCAACGGGAATGAACTTTCATGCAGCCCCACCTACACACCCATGTTTCTAACCTGAATGAGAAGGCTGGTCCGAAGAGCTGCTTTTCGCCAAAGGTAAGGGTTTTGAATGGTCTCATCGTTTACTTTAATTTAATACCAAAGCAATACGTTGCGAGTAGTGGACGTGAGTTACCGAGCCCAGGAAATAAAGAGCACCGAATTTTTTTTTAATAGTAATCTAATGAGCAAGCTTAGCTTCCGCTCCAGTTCTGTTGGAACTCCAGCCGTAACCCGTGGCGTCACGACCGTCTCAGCTCATGTATGAAATGGACGCCGCAATTGAGAAGTGAATAGACCATCCTTACAGCGTTTCTTAAAAACCGGCTTTCAGTGAACCAATTACATCCTAAACATGAGGCGTCTGTTATTTTCAATAAGGTAGAAACTCGTCGGGAAACGTAAAGATGAGTTGGAAGCTAGAAAAAAATAGTCATTTTGTCAGTCAGTCAGTTTTCCTGGTCCTCTGTGTCACAAGCAGGAGAGATTTTGGTGCTTCACTGAGACTCGAACCAGAGAAGTGTAAACACAAGAAACGGTCGGCAAACACTAGAACACAGGGGAGTGGAGCTACTGTGGAAAAATACGTATTTAAATCAGTTAAATTATTCACTCATTCTTCAGGCAGTTTTGAAAGTAATTGGATTGTTGTGTATTTTCTTTCAAATGCCTCTTTGTGTGGTGCAGGAAGACACATTCGCGTGCCTTTCGCACTCGCTCATTGGACGAGCGGCGTCGCAAGCGTCTGGCAGCGGATGCTAGGCTGAGGCACAAATCAGCTCAGCCTATCATTATTGGCTCCCAGTCATCACCAGCTCACTCAACGGAAGACTTATCTGCTCCTTCGTCCCAAAATGCATCGAACTTCGACGTAGAACAAACAGAAGCAGCTTCTTGAATAATTATTTCCATAAAGGCTTCGTTAATGGTACTAGCATGACATTTTTCAAATAACGCGATTTCTTTAGCATTTTAAGCAAATCAGAATTGTTTGCGTGATGGATATACTAACTGAAAAATCTCACCAGTCTTATTATAAAACGCTGTTGGCAACAGAATATGAATTTTTATGAACAGAAATAGGAATGTGGAGAAGTGCGCAAATACGTTGCAAAACAAACACGCATAAGCGATGATTGTTGATATATACTAGCAAGTTGAACATTGTTTACTTGAAGTCAAAAAAATTATATTATCCTCTTCCAGTAATCTTAAAATTAGAACTTCAGAATTCATGCTGGTTAGTTAGTTGTACGCATGTCTAGAAGTAATTAGTAATATAATCATTAGGGCAAAAAATCAATAACTGTAGAAAAGACACTCAAATTTTCGTCTTGTAGAGGAACCCCAATTATGGAGTACTTCGTCCACTCTTGATTAATTTTGCTTTTCATTTTTTCATAGCAAAAAGTTCGGTATAAATGACCACAAGGATGGTTCAAAGGCTGGGGTAAATGCTGAAGTTCACGTTAAAATTCTAACATGCATAACAATGCTGGAAATTACTTTGATATTTTGACTAAACTTCAACGGCTTTGACGGCTGAGAAGCTGCTAATTGAAGTTAATGAATTTTGAAAATAATTTGACAATTAACTCTAGGAACAATGAAAATACCCTTGATCTATTTTTCAAAACTTTCGTTTGACTACATCAATTCATTTTATAACTCCATTTAAAACAACATGATAATTACGTGGAAGCACGAGCCAATATTTGTTTATATTATTCTTACGCTCATCATCAATTGAAATCAATAATAATTCGGTCACAGCGCGCGTCTCTGACATTTTATTTAATGTCATGAGAAGAGTTTCTGCGGCTTTTCACGTTTTTCTCCAATAATTAGGCAAACTTCAACTAAAAATTTGAGCATCTGTTCGAACCTCACACATCCATCAGCTAATGAACGTCGATTGAAGCCGGTGTTGGTTGAGCCCTTTTCCTAGTATCTGAACAGGCCTTTAAATTTTTGTTGTTGAAAATATAAGTAACAATTCCTTGACTTTAGTTGCGAACTAGTTGATATTTCATAAAAAGCAAATGGCTTCCAGTAATCAGATGATGATTCTTACAGTAATTATCTCTTTGATGTGAACTGCACTTTGTCGTGAGATTCATTGCTGCCCTATGAACCGCTTGAGGTTCGAAAAGGACTAAGTAAGTAAATGTGAACTCTACTATCTCTTTCATATCTGAGATTAGACTAAAAAATGAATCAACACTTAATGTTTCTCAAACACCGATTGCATTAAATTAATGTACTGATTTTATTTCATTGTAACTTTGGAGGTATTGCATAAATGTGAAACGTAGAAATTATTCCAACCGGTTGCAGGCAGAGTTCGAGTTAGAAAATACACGATATACGATAATGGAAAATTTATCTAAGCTATGAATAATTACCCACATTTCTTACAGAAATTGTAATCCTGAAGAAACTTGTTAATGACCGAAAAAAATAAACTTTATTTGATACATGTATACATGATATATATAATGTTTTTTTTAGTTTTAATGTTAACATCTTCAAACTATTGATCATGCTTCCAACATATGTTCCCTTCCTTCTTGTGGTGTGAAGTAGAAGCTCATAGAGACACGTGTGATGACGTGGAAGTTTGAGGAAACAGTTCACGTCAGTTCAAGTTCAAGTCTGTCATTCTGAGTCAGTGTTTGACTCAGTTCAAGTCTGTCATTCTGCCAGTCCACCTGCTCTCTCTCCATGTTAAGTCGAGAAAATTCAAGGGGGTTTGGCCATACGAAACCAAGGATTTGACAGTACAAGCACAGATCGCTTAGCCACTAGGCTACAGTGGAAAAAAGAAAGAAAAACTTTATACCATTCAGGTATATATGAACTATACAATAGTTTTCAAATTATTCATACTAATATCTTACGACCAGTGATCATGTTTTCAGCAATAGTTTCTTGTGACGTGAGGTTGAGATTCATAGAAACACGTTGTGATGACCTGGAAGTTCGAGAGAATTGTTGAATTCAAGATAGTCCATCACAATTCCTGGTTCCTACGTCACAAGCAGAGAAAATCGGAGGGACGCGTTTGGAAGCGAACTGTCGAAATCAGGGATTTCGCAACGCAAGCACAGATCGCTAATTACTAGGCTACAGAGGCAGCTATTTCATACGATTACTTTACATTATATCTATAGAACATCCCAGAAACTAATTGAACAACTTAAGTTGTTCGGCTGAGCCTCAATATCAACAATAATTAAAGATCAAAAGCTTTGGAGAACGAATTTTGACTGGGGATTAATAACAGCTAAGGGAAAAACACAAATATGGGATTATCATGAAAATCAAACAGTGCTGGAAGTATATTTTTTAAAATCTTACGTTAATATCTGACCAGTTTCAATCGAATAAACTAATCGCCGAGAAGCTTAAAGTTGTCTTTGTGAATTTCAATCAATAATTTTGTTTACTGATTGAAGTTCAGAGAACCTTGTCATGAAATCTTCTAGGTTGATTTAACCCTTTAGCGACCAATTTATTTTTCTAGTTTGTACGTCTAAGCTCACAAAGACCGTCTGTACACTGACGCAATGAAGCACGCTGAGAGCCAGGTAGCCAAAAGAACGACGCTGTAACATGCCGCCGCGTTCAACAATCTTTTATTAACAATCTTTATTTCCAATCAAGTACACAGTACATAGACATTTAGTACATTGGTTTTTCAAATTCTTAAGGTTACCATTCTTAGAGTAAGGATGATGGTGAGCTCCATGCGACGATCCTGGGATGTGTCCATGGGCTTACCGATAAGTGCGAGCTCACGGCATGAAACGAGAAACAGCTCGTATTCATGGCCGGGTTTCGAACCCGCAGAAGTCTTTCTGCACAAGCAGAGACCCGATACAGAACACGGGCCGCAGACCACTCGACTACGGTGGCTGCTGGTACGGCAAACCTAGTAGCAACCTCATATTGCTTACTGTATAATTATTAGAACAATTCTCCCAAAGACCGTAAAAAAGGACCGTATGGTCCTTTTCGTCGCTAAAGGGTTAAGACAGAGTTAGGGAAAAGATTTAGCTGGTCGAAATGTCATTCAAAAGAATTTTACCTATATATCGTTAACAGAGATCACAGCTATAGAATTTTGAGACTAGGAAATGAATACTCTTATTCTTAGCTGGCAAAATAATCATGATACGGCTAAATAGTAACACTTCAAAAATCCTCAAATCCATAGGCAATTTAATTTTTTTGCTTTCAAAATTAATAAAACGTATACCTAGAATTAATTTGCTTGTAAATACCTTTTTTGATATAATAAGTTAGATTTTCATGTATGAATTTTTCGAAAAAATGATCTAGAAGTTTTCGGAGCAAATAAATTCGTACAGTTTAGCAAGTTGTTTTGCCTCATCCGGCTCTTGTCTACTAAAGTGCAACATACTACGCACGTGTGGTTAGCTTCTGTTCATTGTAAGTTCATTCTATAAATTATGATAAAATATTGTAGTATATCTTTACGTAGTTCCAAAGTTTGAAAACGTTTACTGTAAGACTTCTTTTCTTAAGAGTTTGTATTATCACAATTTACAGTGGTTCATGCTGCGTGATTGAAATGAACTATTAAACCGGTGTAGATGCTATGGAAGTGCATTTTTCGTTAACTTGCCTATTCCATGGCGTTTTAAGTGCTGTTAATGACTTTAAATCTTGTAGTTGAAGCAACGTATACAGACGGTGTAAATGAATAACCATTGTCAAGGTCACGTAAATTTAACTAGTCGACATGTAACCTTAAAATGGTTTCAAAAGAAATGTAAAATATCTGCATAAATTAGTGCATTTGTGAATATTATATGAATTCAACTGCATTATCAAGGTTTTCTAGGATTTGAAAGTATATTGTGATGTTCAAAATAATTGTTGTGGTATTTGAATCCCTGCCCAAAAATAAAACTATAGGTTAAAGTATGTTGGGTGTAGAAATGTGCTCAGCAAATCAATGCATATAAATTACTCTAAATAAATACAGATACTTTTCATCAAAAAAATAAAAATTGTTCTCAGAAACTTGCATGACTTGTAGAAGTAATAATTAAACTTGTGTGCTAACATAACTTTTAGTATATTCCAGAAAATTAGAATGTTAGGATCTTGTATAAGCATTTATTTACTATCATACTAAGAAGTTTACCATTTGTCTTTTCCTTGAACAATGTAAAACACTTGGCTGTCTTGATTATAAGATTTTGATGAGAAAGCTTCTATGCTGTGAAATCAGTTGTTTTTATGTACTTTCAAACTCATTTTTTAGAAAAAGGAACAATGTATAATCTTTAATAGGTGCAAGTTCTCAATAAATCTTATTTTCATTGGTGGGGCTCAGGGTGCTTTGATGGATTCAATTTTTTAATATTTCAATCAACAATATGTCACAAAAATCACAAATAATTCAGAGTTATTTGCTGATAATGCTGTAATTTATGTCACTGATTGTAACAGTAAAGCCAAAACCTGACTTGGAAGATCCAGCTCTTAAAAGTGTTATTGTGTGGGTTGAAAACATTAACTACTTCAGTCTAGTTCAAATGATGAATTTTTTTGCTAAACATAAGTTCTGTTTGTGCTGGCTGGAGTAAAGCATGTAGTGTGCTTGTGCTGCATTCTTTGAGCATTCTGTCTTTACATTCTCTCAAAATACTGTTATATGCAGTCATCTAAATTTGCTGCAATTGTTATCCAAGATACCATCTTCAGAAATAGAAAAAAATATTTAATTTTTAGAAATCTAAAATAAGCAGGTCAGACTGTATTGGCATCTGGATATGTCTCAGATTGGAATGACTCAAGATGCTGCATCAAAGCTTTGGTCAGCTTTGAGAAAAGTGGTGGAATGATTCTTGTGTCTTGAAAAGCACCTTTGAACATTAAAATTGATCTTCAGGAGATTTTAGAAATGCATTGACATTTCTATCATTTCTGAATAATGAGAAGATTGTAATTGTATTGTTGAAGATGATTTGTGGCAAATATTTTCACCATATAAGCTAAAAATATATTTTAACAAAATCCCTAAGTATGCTTGACTGAAACTAGTATTTTTAAGCTTCCAATATTTAATGAAACCTTGTGCTATTTTGAAGAAGTTGTAAAAATGTATAGGATTAATGGGAACTGTCAAGTAATTATTTTGAAGATTTAAAACTATTACTAGTGTTATTACCCTACCCTACATTCTGTAGTGGGGCCAGTCTTTGGTGTAGTGGAAGAGCTTTTTTCAAATAGCCTATTTTTTACCTTTGCCATGCCTTAATTGTTGTTAGGTTAAGCCTAAGACTGTAAAAATTGTAACCTCATTATCTTGCAAGAAAAGTTTGGTACATAATGTATTTGGAAGAAAGTATTTAGTGTATATAAGTATATTTGGAAGATGGTTTTTGAGACCTAAATTATGTTTAAAGAAATTAGTGATCCATTCCATGCTGGGAATGTGTTGTCTAAGTATGTAGGGATACTCAATTATCTCTATTAAAAAGTTGAGCCTGAAAGATGAATTTATGTCAAGATTTGACATTAAAAAATATTTATTAAAAATTTTCATTATTATCTCAATGAAAAGAAAGCTGAAGGGAAAATTAAAAAAAGAATATTTAATTTTTGCAAAATAATGCAACAAACATAAAATGGTCCATGGGTGATTGAGGAAATTGTTATGCCTCTTAGGAATCTATTTTTGGTATATAAATATTTTGAAGTGCATGCAGTTGTCCAGTGACACATCAAAGGCTTTAAAAAGCAGTCTGATGTATGTGTAGCATGCCAAGTTAAAGCCAAGTCTTTTCTAGCCTTGATGAGTCATGCCATTAACATGGTAACTACTAGGTAACTAGGGTGATCTATTAGGTACTACTTGGTAACTAGGATCCATTACTAGTACTAGGATCCATTAGGTACTATTAGGTAACTAGGGTGATCCATTTTCAATTATTTTTATTATTTTTTACTTTGGTAATATTACTGGGCATTTTCCTTGAATTTTAGAGACAATTTGATCAAAAGCTTGTAGCTAATTAGTTAAAACCAGAATACTTGGGCAATGTGCTTATTATGGACAGCACAGTGGGCATTGCAGTTATGTGCATGAGGGTAGAATATTAGGAATCTTGTTGTTCTCTCAAGACTTACAGCTCAATGGGAAAAAGGAGCTTTTGTGTTAGGCATTTGCATTACCTTAAAAATGTACACAAAGACTTCTAATTTTGTTTGTTGTGCGATTCACTCGCTGTACGAGGTGCTCGAGGATTGACTGATCTTACGGGGAGTCACGATTTCTATTTTGCAAGAAGCAGGTATGAATTTATGGCATGCAATTCAGCAGATGAACTTGTAAAGAAACAAATGCATTTATCTTAAAAAATTAAACACTTATGTTAATCCTCAAAACTGTGTTAATAGTTCATTAACTTTAGATTTAATATTTTATTGAATTATTTGTTATGTTTTGTACTTCATTGGATGTTAATAAGTTTTTAATCTTGGATTAAAATCTTTATGCAAATTCTGTATGATGAACTTGTTTGCATAATTTAGCAGCTTGAAGGTGGAATTTTCAGCATTTTAGCCACACTTCTTTAATAGCTTTTGCTTATATTTAAGGAAATTGATGAAAAAACTCGGAACTAATTATCTTGTTTATGAGTTCATGTCTAGCTAGGTCTCTTGCCAGATGTGTTCAATGCAAAAAACAGGTTTCAAATACTGCACTCAGTTTGTCTGCTATAATGGATGCATTTTTGTATAGCAACGAATTCATTGGAAAATCTATGTTTCAGTTGCCACGATGCCTGCAATGCCGAGTGGAAGCATGTACCAGTCCCAGGGCCCCAGCTGCTTTGATCGCATCAAGCTTGGCTTCTTGATGGGCTTCTCCGTGGGCATGGCTACTGGTGCTCTATTTGGGGGCTTTACTGCCATCAGGTAATTAACTTACTGTGTGTTGTATTTTGTTGTCTGTTAGCAGCTGTTGATGAGGATTTGATGAATTTGGTGCGCCGTGGAATACGAAAGATTGTTTTATGCTATGAAAGAACGTATTAGTGCTACCTACTATAGTATGCTTATGCTAATACTTGAATAAATTGTGAAGGAATTTATCTAATCAGCTTTTATGCACTGATACTCCACACTTTCACACTTGACACTTCCTTTACTATCTCTCTATTAACTCTAACTACAGCAACATTTAAACATTAGTGTTCAATCCATTCAATTTCACCTATCATTTATACTTTGTTTCATGTTCATTCCATCTGTATCATGACTCCTTGAACATAAATTCATTCCATGTTTGTATGTAGTTTTCTCATGACCTTTCATCACGATCTTTTCTCGTGATATTTTATCATCGATGAATCTTATAACACTATTGAAAATTATCCCTAATCAAAGTATTTTTCCTTCTGATTAAGCTACCGTATATATTACTGGCAGAAAGTAACTTTTCAACTCCTTGAAATCGCCATACATAGTGATGAACTCGAGAACTCATTGAAATGACGCGAATGCACTGTAACGCATTTTAATGCATCATATCGCATTTGTATACACCGTAATGCATATTAATGCGCCGTAACACATACTAATGCACCGTAACGCAGCTTTATGGTGCTCTGTAGCCCATTTTTATTCAGCATAGACCATCTTTATTCAACGTAGCCCGTCTTTATTCAGCGTAGGCGATCTTTATTCACCGTAGCCCAGCTTCATTCACCGTCTTTATTCCCGTAGCCCATAATTATTTCCGTAGCCCATCTTTATTCAGCGTAACACATCTTTATTCAGCGTGACGCATCTATATGCTCCATAAAACTCGAATCCCACTTAGGTCAGAGTTTTATGAACTTACTTATTTACAAAACACTACTACATTCACCAACTGACCATCCATTTCATATGCTCCAATACATCTCACGTATTATCTCTATGATCTCTTTCCTCACAATACGCTAAGGTGTAAAATAACAGTCCTTTCATGGGGAGTTACATTTCGCCTGCCTTTCGTATTGCCAACACCTATTCTAATCGTTGTTCAAAATTTTTAAAAACTCCTTTTGAAAACGATGTTTTTCTTTCTTTCTTTCAACGCGGCAATGCCTCCTGACTTTCTTCTCGATTGCGGGACCATTTCTTACACTTACCGCATCCTCATCATTTCTTGTTATTCTATCTAAAAAATTGGAAAAAGCTCATGAAAATGAAAGTTTTTTTTGGTGAGGGCAGTTGATGCAAGAGTTTTTTGATCGCGGCAGGTATGGACTGAGAGGACGTGAGCTGCTGGGCAGTGTGGGCAAGACAATGATGCAGTCTGGCGGCACGTTCGGTACATTCATGGCCATCGGCAGCGGTATTCGCTGCTGAGATCCAGCTAATTTTGTTTGATTTTACTTACTCGACTTCGCTACATTCAAAAACTCTTGCCATTTCAATCTTGTTGAGACGTCCATAGGAATCGATGAAAGTTTTCAAAATTGATAAAAAGTTTCGCCTATTTAAAAAATTGCCTTCTTTTAACATTTAATTATCTTGAAAGTGACGAGTAGAAATTTTCGGCATTTTACGCTGCCATGAAAAACTGATTAAACTTCCAAAACATTCATTTCTGTTACTTCTATGGCGTCTGCTCAGAATTAGGCTTGGGTTTTCAATGGCTCAGGTGATGCACTTTTTGCTCAGATGCATTAGTGGTCATTTTCAGCTTATACAGCGAGTCGTTAAGTTCAGTGCTGGGTTCATGAGCATCCTTCGTAAATAGTGATTAGAAATAATCATAGATTCATTCTAAATTCTAATATGCCTGAATTTTGTTGAGGCTTTCTCTGAATTCAGGAAGTGTATCGATGTATCGTATCTGTGTAGGTGATGAATTTCAATGATTGGTTTGTAACTCGACCATTAGATACAACTCATGTTAACTTGACTTTTAGTGAACGTCTCATGTTCTTATGGATGACAAATCTCTCTGATCACATTTATGGATTCATGTATTCTAGGGCCTTATTTCAGGCCTACGTAAAATCAAAGCAGTAGTAATTTGATTGCTGTAGGTTCTATCATATTTGGTTCTATTTTGTTGTATATCAATATTTTGATTTCTTTCATAGATTTGGAATTGCTCCAGCTGCCAACAACTGTTAGTTTATTAATCTACTTTTGGTTGTTCAAGCGATAGTTTAACTTCTTTATTCAAGCACTGTTGTATCTTTGCAAGAGATATAAAATTCATTTTTGTGACTTTACTATGTAATTGATGTACATACTTCCATTTATTCTTATGTGTTCATTGTTAGATATACTTTCATTTTCAAATAAATCATCTGTAGGAACTTCTTTTATTTATTCAGTTTCCTGAAATTACGTGTGGAAAATGAAATAAGGAGATTTCTCCGTCTGTATTGTTTTAATATCTTCCTTTTATTTTGATGACGCCCGAAGGAGTTCTTTGTACCTAAATAATCTCGAAAGATTAGTAAGATTCGGAAAGTGGCGAGGTACGCTGATGTCCATCCTCTTTAATATATCTTGAAGAGAATAAATGTTCTTCTATGTATCAGGTGCTACCTACCACAAATCAGCATAACTTCTTGCAGGAGATGTGGATTTTTTCCAAGTTAGAACGCCGTTCTCCCTCTTCCTATTTTTCCATTAGAATGTAGCGAATGTTTTGACTTCTTGCTAAACTTGGTTTCTTTTACCGGACACATGTCTTTCCTAACACAGATTCAACAGTCTCATGGTCCACTCCTACACTGGCACTCCTCCTCACTTTTTCATACTCGACTTCGGAACAATTTGTATCATTTGCCATCTTCACATTCTTACGCTGCTGCTTGGGTTAGTTGTAGCGGGTTGTTGCGCCGCACTAAAATGTCGCTTTGCTGTATTCTCACTAAAACCTAATCTTTACACAGTTTCGCCGTCTGTTGTTACAGTTCCTTATGCTCAGGTTGTTAGGAAATCACCACTTGAGCAAAAAAACTACTCCGCGGATCCGGCCAAATCTCATGCACAGGGGTGTTGTGATGAACGTGTTTTTTCTATATGCCGTCTAATTGAGTTTAAATTTTTTATAAACCGAGTATTACAGTTTTAAATTTTTCAACTATCATTGTATTGAGTTGGACATAGAACACTCTTCACCTTCAATTTCAAATCATTGAATAAAATTGAAACCAAAGGTGCAATCATTTTGGCACGGTAAACGTTTGTCCCTTAATTTTGCACTGACAGCATTAGATCGCCTCAAAGTTTTTACTTCTTTCTTCGCTCTACTTTAGTATGCCTGAATACTTAATTGGCTTAGCGAATTGCAGCACTGCGAACGTTGAAGTACTTGTTTCTTGAAATAGCTTTCATCGAACAAATCTATCACCCGTATTGGTTACTGTCGTGCTAGCGCTCTGAAAGTGGACCAGCATGTGTTTCTTACGTTATGTTTCAATTGCTACCTGATTTAAATCTACTTGTTACCGTTTATTTTGTGGGTTACGATGATTAGAATGATCTTGTTACGACGTATTTCCATGACTATGGGGATTTGAATGTGATGTTACTGGATCTTTCAAGGGTTGTGATAATTTTTGACGAAATTTGCTCCTGAAACATGTAACATTTCGCTTTGGTTGTTGGATTTAAATTATTTTTTCTTTTTCAAAGCTTTTCAGGCAATTAGCAGTTGCGGTGGTTCTTCTAGTACCAGTACCAGAGCTGGGAATTATTGAAAAAATTCTGAATAGATGAACAAAACGTATTTTACACGACTTTTAACTTAAATTAGTATTAAATATAATAAAATAGTAATTTTGTAAACAATGCGAAGAGATGGAATAAATCTACTTATCAGCGGTATTGTGCATGTATTCATGCATTTAAAAACTCAGATACGACGATCCGCTAACTTTGTTCCTGGGATTAGCTGAATAGAATGAAACAGTGGTTTTCGAGTAAATTAAGTTTTATTTTGGGCTTAACACCAGAAATACTTGACTTTTGACCGAAAACATAGAAGGTAAAATACTACATTAATTCTACTACAAGTTTGTGGTAAATATTATTTTATGGTAGGAGAGTAAAGATGACGTAGGAGTATTTGCAGTATTGACTTTATGCAAACCGTACACAAGAAACACTCAGTACAGTCGCGAGGAACTACTTCATTACAACCAGATTTTCTGCTATAGGACAAATAGCAGCATCGTAAACTGAAATGGTAATCTAGCAGTAGGAGTGGTGGTACGCAGTGGCCCATCATCTATTCTAGTGTGACGTGATCTATGATAATAAGAGCAATGGTCCTAAGTAGGGGTCTGTGACTTGGTGTATTTTGGTGATCTTTTAAAAGCAGTGGTCTGTGATCTAGTATTGTGGTGATCAGTAAGAGCAGTGGTCGCAAGTAGTATATGATCTAGCGTATTGTGGTGATCTAGTAAGAGCAGTGGTCGCAAGTAGTGGTCTATGATTTAGCGTATTGTGGTGATCTAGTAAGAGCAGTGGTCGTAAGTAGTGGTCTATGATCTAGTGTATTGTGGTGATCTAGTAAGAGCAGCGGTCGCAAGTAGTGGTCTATGATCTAGCGTATTATGGTGATCTAGTAAGAGCAGTGGTCGTAAGTAGTGGTCTATGATCTAGCGTATTGTGGTGATCTAGTAAGAGCAGCGGTCGCAAGTAGTGGTCTATGATCTAGCGTATTGTGGTGATCTAGTAAGAGCAGCGGTCGCAAGTAGTGGTCTATGATCTAGTGCAGGGGTCACCAAACTTTTTTCACAGTGGGCCGGATAACTGAAAGAATGACGAGCGCGGGCCGCATAATCATTCTGTTCAATACTTGCAAGCCAGAACGAAAGCTCAGAGCGTAGGCGGAGCTACCACGAGCCGAGGAAGCAACGTCAGTTCAACGTCGACGGGCCTGGTGAACTGACGTCGCGGGCCGGATTCGGCCCGCGGGCCGTAGTTAGGGGTCTAGTGTATTGTGGTGATCTAGTAAGAGCAGCGGTCGCAAGTAGTGGTCGATGATCTAGCGTATTGTGGTGATCTAGTGAGAGCAGCGGTCGCAAGTAGTAGTCTATGATCTAGCGTATTGTGGTGATCAAGTAAGGTCGTAAGAAATAACCAATGGACATCCATAGAAGACCAAATTAAGAGCAGGTCGCCTAGTGGACATTAGTGGAGGCCAGTAACCCTCTTGATCCAACGCAGGTAGTAGGTGATGTCTAGAGCTCCAGTTGGCGCGTCTGCGCTGCAGGAGCTGTCTCGGAACTCAGCCACCCCCACCAGGTACGTCTTGCCTGCTTGTGTGTAGGTGACGGCACCTCCGCTGTCTCCCTGCTCCAAGGTAAAATAAAAATAATAAATCAACTTTATTTCGATATACCACAGAGTAAAGTACGATGCTTCTTTTTTGAGGGTTGAGCCGTTAGAAACTTTCTACGTAAAGTTACATGTTCAATTCACTTCATTGGTGATAGGGTAAACACACGTGATGGTGTCAGTAGAAAGATAAACTGTATGATTCTAAAGGGACAAGAATAACGTTCTGTTTTGTTATGCTGACAGCGAAAAAATGTGTTCGGACACAGTTTCGAGCCAGGTGTTCTATTTTTTTTCGAGCTACGGCCCGAAGTACTGTAAAACAAAGCATTTGCATCATGCTGTGAGACAACAGTTAGAGGACTCAAAAATGATTTTTTACACGAAGTTCGAAGTCAGTAGACAGTAATAAAGCTTCGTTCATGGGAGTTCATAACTGAAAAGCATCAACTTTAGATATTTTCAGGAGATTCTTTAATCCTTGAAACCATGAATCATCAACGTTTTAATACACAAGAGGTATTTCTAACTACAATCGCGTTATGCAATATTCGTGTACACTTTACCTTACAAATGCCTGCAGCGCTGAAGTACTTTCCCTTGGCGCAAAAAACTTCAGCTTTCCGCAGTGACTCTCCATAGATGGCGGTGCACTGTTTCTCGTTCAGCACAGTCAGGCGAGCTGACTGCAGGCTAGAACTCATCAGCTTGCTGTTACCTGCAGGGGGAGCCGAGGTCAAGTGTTGTCAAAATGAGGATTTAGGAATTTTTTGTGTAAATACTTAAATGGAATTTGTTGTATGAAGAAAAATGGATTGCTGGACAAGAGGGGTTTTTAAATTAGCTTTGTTACGTGTATTCGCTATCGGTCTGTAATCAAGGATTCATGTCCATAAGCTTAAAATTTAACTTGGTTGAGTTATGTTGAAAGCTTGCCTTTGTTTTCTACGGGCCTCACTTCCTTTTCCAAACGCGACTGTGTTGTTACTCATCAGTTGGAGTTTTCTGAGTGCCTAATAGATAAAGAATAAAAATTTAATTCTCGTAATTGAAAGAACTAAATTCAAAATCTTTTACCCTTAATATGATGAATTGGTTCTCATTCTACTGCCCATTCTCTTCTTACTCATGTTCCATGGACTAGTGTATGTTTCTTTTCATGGCTCCTAATGGAATGAATATGTAATTATTAGTGTCATAGTTATGGTACTGGACACAAGACTAAGCTCCAAACAACCTTCAAAAAGAGACTGCAACCTCTGTCAAAGACTTCATCAGTGATATTTAGATACCTTTACTCAGTGACTATGATTGTCTCCTAGGGCATGGCGCCCATCCCTGACTTTTATTAATAGAAGCCTCTGAATTGACTACGGCTGTGATCTCTCGGTCACAGGGCCCATTACTGATCTTTGGACGCCCTTCTATCTAGTGATGGCGACTGTCTTCTTAATCTTAAGGCCAGTTACTTACCCCTTTAGCGACGAAAAGAACCATACGGTCCTCTTTTACTGTCTTTGGGAGAATTGTTCTAATAATTAAACAGTGAGCAATATGAGGTTACTACTAGGTTTAAACGCGGCGGCATGTTACAGCGTCGTTCTTTTGGCTGCCTGGCTCTCAGTGTGCTTCATTGCATCAGTGCACAGACGGTCTTTGTGAGCTTAAACGTAGAAACTAGAAAAAGAAATTCGTCGCTAAAGGGTTACTTCTAAACGTCCTCCACCCGGTGACAGCGACTATCTCTTTGATCTTGAAGCCTGTTACTGACTTCTAAACATCCCCCACCTTGTAACAGGGACTCTTTTTAATCCTAAGGCCAGTTACGGAATTCTGAACATCCTCGATCGAGGGACAACGACTGTCTTCCTGATCATAAATCAATTACTGACTTATAAACGTCCCCCATCCAGTGACAGCGACTGTCTTCTTGATCTTGAGGTCAATTACTGACTTATAAACGTCCTCCATCTATTGACAGCGACTGTCTTCTTGATCTTAAACCAATTACTGACTTATAAACGTCCCTCACCCAGTGACAGCGACTGTCTTCTTGATCTTAAACCAATTACTGAATTATAAACGTCCTCCACCCAGTGACAGCGACTGTCTTCTTGATCTTGAGGTCAATTACTGACTTATAAACGTCCTCCATCTATTGACAGCGACTGTCTTCTTGATCTTAAACCAATTACTAACTTATAAACGTCCCTCACCCAGTGACAGCGACTGTCTTCTTGATCTTAAACCAATTACTGACTTATAAACGTCCTCCACCCAGTGACAGCCACTGTCTTCTTGATCTTAAACCAATTACTGACTTATAAACGTCCTCCACCGAGTGACAGCGACTGTCTTCTTGATCTTAAATTAATTACTGACTTATAAACGTCCCCCATCTAGTGACAGCGACTGTCTATTTGATCTTTAGGTCAATTACTGACTTATAAACGTCCCCCACCCAGTGACAGCGACTGTCTTCTTAATCTTGAGACATGTTACTGACCTTTAGACGCCCCCCATCCAGTAACAGTGACAGTTTTCCCAGTCAAGTCCATATGGCGGATCACGAGCGGAGGCAGCTTCGCCGGTTTCAGGTTCGGTGTCAGCTCTGCCCAGAAGACGCAACTTTGCTAGAGCGTAGAAGTCTATGTAGGAAGATAAGACTCAAGAGCCCTTTGAAATAGTTCAGAAATTATTATTTTCAGTGTCTCAACACGTGCAGACTATTCTCGTTTGCTGGGATATCGTTCTCAAAAAATTCATATCATTACTCGGCAACACACGAGAGCTTTAACGATGCAGCGCCAGCTTCAATATTGATGTTTATAAGTTGGTGTATATATTTCACTATCAATAATATTGCATACATAAATTTTATACAATTTTTTTATTGCCTTGAATTATTCATTTTTTAATTATCCGCAATCGAGTTATTTAAGTAGTCTTTTTCTATTCTAGCGGAATACTTTAGAATTGTTTCTTGGATCCAAAGAATAGTGAATTGTTGAAATATTCGCTCATTTGGAAGAGCTCTTATCTGCTATGTCCCTGTCCTATGTACATACAGTATATCCCTATGCTATATAGCACGAATAACTGAGAGCTGGCGTTTGTGCATTGAGTCTTGAGAGACTAATTCTTGCACTTCTTACCTCACTCCAATAGATTGTGTACCTCAGGCTTGTTGCGACTCAAACTGCACTAAAAAGCGAATAAAAAATGATTACTTGATGTCAAGTTGGGGGTTTTCTATTTGCTTGTGAGTGTGTACAAAATGCTGCTGTGTAATTGCTCAAAACTTTAGAATATACATGCAATTTCTGTATATTCTAAACAGGCCTCAATTAGGCCTGTAGGGCATCAATTTGCTTTGAGGAGCATACCACTTATTATGGAAAATGTTGGTAAAAGACAGAAATATGATATTCGATTAAACGCAGCATGTGTAAATGTGCAGATGTGTGTAAATTTACTTATAAATCCCGGCGGTCTGAATGCACAGTATTATATATTTTTAGACTCGACAAGACTTGAACTGTATTTGAAAAATTCGAATGAATAGACCATGGATTCGTTATAATTTGGTCCTGCTAGTACTGTTACTCAATTGGACGTATGGAGTTGTTAATAGAATATTCCAGCACCAGGCTATGGAATGTGTGTCTCAATATACTTGCCAAGAAACGGAATATTCGTGTGCAGTGCTTGCATTTCAGACACCAAAAGTTGCGGTGTGAAGTTTCCCCACTCTTGGTTTGTTTGTTACATTAGCGTGCTCTTCAGTGTTACTTGTGACATTGACGAGCTGTTCGGCAGTCCATTGTTCGAACTATATATACAGTATATGTATTAGATTCTCGAGTTTTAAGATGAGTCTAAGATTATAACTGATTGCTTTGTTCACTTTATATTATGAGCTGTTTAGTTGAGTTTATTGTTCAAATAGACTGTTTAGTTGAGTTTATGACTCTTTCTGGCTGTGTGGTTGAATTTCTGATATTTACGGGCTGTTTGGTCTAGGTTTTATTTCTTACTTGCTGTTTAGTTGAACTCCTGATTCTTATTGGCTGTTGATTGAGCTTTCAAGTCTTACGAACTGTTTGGTTGAACTTCTAATTTTCACGGGCTGTTTGGTTGATTTTCTATTTCTTATTTGCTGTTTGGTTGAACTCCTGATTCTTATTAGTTATTGATTAAAATTTTAGGTCTTACGGATTGTTTTGTTGAGCTTAAGAAGTGCGATATTATGCAACGGTGGGTCATGGAAGGAGTCGTACTGAGGATGAATAATCCTCTCATCCACCGTGACCTGTACACCTTCATCACCCAGCATCATGGACACCCAGTCCGTGCCCCCACCGAGTAAAGTCACCGATGTGGCTCTAAGCAGAAACGAATGAGATTCTAGAATTATATAAGTTTATGCAACCGATAAGCTGATACTTCGATTGATAACCTCAGTTTTACTCGAAATTTGATTTATACTTAATTTTTACCGCTATAAACTATGGCCCGTGACTTATAGCGGTCTCTGTGTTGAGTAAAGGAGCCATAGAAGTAGGACATGTTCTTTGGTGCTGCTATTTTGTAATCGTGGCCTAAGCTCGAATAATCAAATTTTAATGGCATGAATTTTTATGTTTATAAATATTTTTGCGATGTTCAAACTCCTTAGAGTTTAACTTTCGTGAACACGGGTTGTTTCTTGAACATGAAGAGACATGATTATTATTGCGAATGAAAGCACGACGAAGAACCAAGGTGCTCCAGCCGCAGGTAATTACATTGCGGCACTATCTCTCAATTTTCTTATATTTTGTTCTTCGAAAATTTTCTAACTCTGAAAAAAATAACAAGTTTGAATTGTAATCAGAGTTAATCAGTTAAAGTAAACAGGTCATTGAAGTACTTGCATTCAAGCCTATACAAGGTACGAATGAGAAAATAAATGTTTAGTAATAATACATCTTAGGTGTATAAGTTTTGATAACTGAAAAAATTAATGGTTTACGCGTTTAAAAACGGTTAGAAATGATTTTAACTGTTTTCCAATAGATAATACATAGCATCGATATGAATTTAGCTGGTTGGTTGAACTTCTGATTGAGTATTCTACCGATATTTCAAGACATGTAACATGACATAGGAAAGGGAGGTAATGAAATGCTGTTTTCATAATCCGTAGAGTTTCTCACGGTAATGTGCATCTGGCTGTGGTGACTGCCCAGTCGCTGGACAGCAAAACCGCTCCGCACGCTCCCACGGAACTGCTCCTTTGCTCCGTGAACATAAACAACTGCAATAATAATACTTATTATAGGAAAAATTTCCCGATGGTAATTTGAACTCAAATTTGGCATATAAAGCCTTGAGAGATTTATTATCCATGGATATTGTAGAAGTTTCTGTTTAGTGACGTCTAGACCTCGGTTAGTGAAAGAATTTAAAAGCCTTTTCTATTTGAGTAAGTTATTCCTTTTTTAAATGTTTACGATCCTGTGATGAAAAAGCTTATTGCTACAGCACATGTAGGACATGATTACTCATTGGTATATTATTCACGTCTTTTATTTATTTCTTAAATGCAGATTTATGAAAACTCCTAAATGATTAAATGCCACCCAATGTGATATTTTGTTATTGAAATATTTGATGTGCTATCCTTTAATTACAAAGGTATTCTCATTCATTGTTGTTCGAGCTTTTGTGTCCGAAGACCGCGTGTTACTACGCATGACAGTAGAATAGAATAAAATGAGGCGATAGGAACGAGCCTTTTGGCCCATTCTTGGGCCAAGTATTCAAGTCCTATGCCGTAATTCTAGCCGCCGATGGTCATACACAAATATGCATTGTATCTTCTGCCGAAGAACGATACTCTCCTTAGCATTTCTTTTCCTCAGAAATAATTTCAGGACTCCTCAGAATCTATACTTAATTTCTTACCACGACACGACTACTGTCCATTGGTTGTGTAATGACCTGAAACTCATCTTTTGCTCCTGATTCTGTTTTTTTCATCATCTGAACTGGTGTGAACGAAATCGCTCCCTGTTATTGAAGGAACAGCGTGGGGTTGGGAACATTGGGGGGTCGGAAGGCAACCTCGACTTAGCGAATTTTTCCGTTTCATTTCTTGCCATTAATACTCACCTGCCAGGGATGCTTCACATCTTTTGTGATGGTGAAGGCTTCGAAAAGCTGCTCAGTCCAAGAGTTCTCTGAAATGTAAGCTTGGTTAAATGTACGATATTTTATCACTTCCTTCATTCACAATAAATTATCAATGATACTAAAAGTAATAATAATAACGATAATAATGTTAGAAAATATTGTCCATGATTATTTATGGACAATTAAAAGTGAAGATGAAAATGATGATAATACTAACTGTATTACAAATTTTGGAGAGTTCTTTTACTCAGAGAGTTTAAGTATAAACTCGTTTAAAATTTTTGAGTGGAATTGAATAACGTCAAACTTCAAATATATTGTGGACAGAATTATTTGTTGGTAATTAACGCAGAATTTTGAGAAAACGGGTATTTTTCTGTAGTGGTTGTCGTTTTGTGGGGGTTCTTCGAGGGAAGTGATACGATCGGCTCCGTAGCTTGCAGATTTATTGTTGAACACAATCAAAATCAGAGCAGGAGTTGGGCCCGAGATGGAGGACCAAAACGGAGAACTTGAAATCCGTAAAACCGAAACCCGTCAGGGAGAGACTGAAAGCGCGAATAGAATTACTCCTAACCGAGTGATAGCTGAGACCGAACTTCTGGGCACTTAGCCGTAAGACTCGTGGTTGACTATGATCTTCTATAGATGAGTGAGAGTTACCATTTTAAGTTGCAACTACGATTAAATTTTTTACTTTAAAATACTAATCGTAAATGACGTGAAATAAGTATAAAAATTCCCTCGAAAATATTAAAATTTATTGTATTTTTTAGTTATCGTCTCAAAGAACATACTAAACTAATTACGATATTTCCGAGGCACCACAGAACAATGATCGTAAGGATTCTGTGAATTAAACTTTGCTTATCGAACACTATTAGAAAAATTCATCCAAAATCCTTGCCAGAAACTCAAAATCTTGATTTTGGTCACAATTTTCATCATACAAGGATATATTGATTGCAGTTAATAGGTGCCGTTTGTGTGAAATATTGATTGAAATCAATATATGCTGTATGTGTTACGTATTGATTTAAATTAATGTGTGCCGTATATGTGATATTTTGATTGAAGTCAATCTGTATCATATGTGTGATATCACCGGAACTATGCATCTGTATTCATGCAAATACTGTATTACAATATAATATTCATTTATAATTTACATTTTCACTTTGAGTACTCAATGCTAGTCTGTGCTTTTGAGCGTACTTGGAACGGGCACTTTATAGATGAACAGAAGCGTGTATAAAAAAATAGTGGTCATTTGCGATTAATTCAGAAGTATGTAGAGTAATTTGACCGTAACTGTTTTGTGGAGCATTAGTTTGAAGTTATTTTTGTTCGTGTCTTAAATACTGATTGAAGTTTGAATGTCACGTTATTGTTAATACAATTTTAACTGATATTTCTTAGTAAATTGATTTGCATAGGTATTATATTCAGTAGGTATGACATGATCAAAATTAGCTCGCTTGATCAGGTATTATAATAACAATAACACTATTTGGTCATTGAGTTCCAAGTTAAGACAATGTGCATTTAAGGTTCAATATCTCTCTTTATATAATTATTATACTAATGCCTGTGACATACAAGTGCTAATTAATGCAAGGCTTTGGACGCGGTGGAGGTTTTATAAGGGTGCGCGATGCAGTTCACTCACCCACTATGGTACTTGCTTCTCTCATCAGATTCCCCGCAGTAATCTGCGATAAACGACATTAATTTATAATAAATAAGATGAATGTTAACCTATTATAATTAGAAGGATAGTAATTCATGGTAAATGATAAAAATGGTAATCTGTAATGAATGGAAAAAATGGTAACATGTACTTAATGAAAAGGATATGAATTTATAATAATTGATAAGAATGCTAGTTTTCATTACGAATTTTAAAAATTTTATCTGCATCGGAAAGAGCAACTATGTAACATTTAAGCATGGTTAAGAAGTATTTTATAAGATATACTCATGCCACTGGTCGACCTGAAAATAAAAACTTGTTTAAGACTTAAAAAGAATATCTCCGTCATGCAAAGAGACACACAAATATTCTCACAATTTAACAAAAACTTACCATTAAAAATATCCAAATTTTTAACGAAGTCATGTTGAACATCACAAATACTTTGTTGGTAGATTTTTCCCCAGTTCGATGTTGACAATCGATGAATAACCGTTTTTTATAGAAATGTATTGGCTTTACGAACACTTTTCTCGGTGAGATTCTTTTCTCTCAAAAGCGATTAGATCAATATGATGTTTTAGATTCTTCACAACAGATTACACCGCACGGACATGCTTGAAACTGAAGCAAGGAGCACTGAATAGAGGTGTCTTGACAGAGCGCAACTGCTTGCGGGGCCAAATGATAATTATGTCAAGGAAGGGCTTATGCACGAATGCATATTCGGGAAGAAATTTGCCCAATCATTCATTGATTTTATTAAAGGGCTTTATTATCTGATATAATAAAAACTATAAGTGCTGCTACAACATGACATCCCAAAGAAGACTCCCAGAAAAGTCGCGATGATCAAACGGGAGCTTATCGTAGAAACAGCGCCAAAAGGTGCCGTGCGTCTCTATCTTTTGTATGTGGGAATATCTTGCAGTGTTTATCTTTTACAGTCTACCTGCATGTATGTACATTACGCTTTAGTTGGATTTATAATAGTTTTATTCTGAAATGAACATGGATGTCTACTTTCATTACTCCTAATGTGTGGGATGTCAACGTAATGAAATGATCAAAAATAACACAAATAATTAAGATATGTTAATTAGGTGATATTTTATGACCGAACAGGTTCATCAGAATGATACTTAATTCTTGCAAATAGTTTTAATCATTATAAAGATAGAATATAATATGAAAGTGATATGTAAAAGGAAGACAAAACCTGGATTTGCACTCACATGTCTAAATTATACTAATAGTTTCCACCGTTGAGAGACATGTATTCTACAATTATTATTTCTAAATCATAGTCATCGTTGATGCTTCATCCAGGTTTTAATAGACTCTTAAAGACATGAAAACTGATGTTGCTATGTAATAGCTCATAAAAATCTAAGAGAATATGTGAAACATAAACTAAGTAAGACTTACATTGTAGAATCAAAGACAGCCAGCAAACGATGGAGGAAAACAAAACTAAAAAG
The DNA here is from genome assembly GCA_006783055.1 of Trinorchestia longiramus. Taxonomy (NCBI): domain Eukaryota; kingdom Metazoa; phylum Arthropoda; class Malacostraca; order Amphipoda; family Talitridae; genus Trinorchestia; species Trinorchestia longiramus. The sequence goes on from VCRD01000221.1 coordinate 274,543, forward strand.
AAGAAAAAGAACAATACAGCTAAAGTTATCTGCTCAAAAGTATAGTTTGTTGCAAACTTTCTATCTCGGCACAAAGCGAGTTGACTGAACTGAGTTCCAATGTAAACAGAAAGAAGACGACGAAGAAAAAGAAATTTTACCTGCTTTTGGAGTACAGTAGACTATTATATTCCATTGGTTGCAATGGCGAAGCTGCGAGGAGAGTTTCATATTTACCAAGTAATTGTATGATCTCTATATTATTGCTGGATGTTAATTAAAGTGTTCTAGACGACACTGTTGTTGAAGTACTCTGAGAAGAATACTGTAAATAACGGTAGGCTGTTGAAAGCAAATCTGTTGAAACGCTGAACTGTTCGGTCATTGAGTTCCAAGGTAAGCTGTTGTACATTTAAGGTTAAATATTCATTTCTTCATAATTATGCCTTTGATGCATTCGAAACAAGTATATCTCAGTAGTCGTGTGTGAAACTGCTTTAACACGTTGCCTCCGATTGCCTGATTGGTGTAAAACTTCACTTTGTACGCATAGTCACTAGAAGGATCTGAAAAAATTACAGAACCTAACCTCAGTGGTACACATACGTACCACTTCGGAGTCATCGTGTTAATTTGACTTCCGATTTCTGACAAAATGTAGATTCAACTCGCTTCAAATTGATTTTGACGATTGTAATATTTAGATTCAGTCTACTTAAAATTTTTGTTTATACTATTTTTGTCGTTCAGCTTTATAAACGAAGTCATATTTTCATGTTCAAATTGTATGTTTTAAATTTAGAGCATGGAATGTGTCCGGGGAAGGCTAAACTTAATCTTCATTAATAATTTTTATTATTGGAATTCGAATAAAGATCCAATATTCCACCATTTCCAACATAATATCTTTTTGGTAATCCCTTGCATATTAATCTAAAAGAAATATATACTCTAGTGTCCATTATTTTATACCGAGAAAAAAAATCTATCGAACTGTGAGTCTCGGTATGTATATGTACAGGGTGGCCCATAAGTTACTAACCCTTTTAGAAACGCTATAGCTATAAAACTAAGAATGGTAGAGATGACATTACTTTTATATTGGAGAGGGAATTTTAAAGTTTTTCTTAGTGTACCTATGCAACTAACTGTTAATACTCATCCTTGTTATTTATTTATTTATATATTTATTTATTTATTTATTATAGGTATAGCGTTTTTAAAGTCGGTAACTTATGGGCCACCCTGTACGTGTGCAAGTAGACATCAATTTGTTCAATAGGTTCAATAGATTGAACGTGATACATTTTTAGTTATGAGTTCCGTTCATGTTGATCATAACTTGTTAGCAGTGAAATTAGAGAAATTTTATCCTCGTTGGTGAAACTGAAGTTTCACGCCAATTTTGATTGATCGCTTCATTCTTAGATTTTGTTAATTTTGAAGTTCTACGACAGCTTCCTTGTGAAAATCATTTCTCTTGAGTTAAATTAGGTGACGATCATAGACATTATTTGAGGTTACAAATTTTGTTTGTAACCTGTAAATTTTGAATGTGATTGTCCTTTCATATTTATTTTACTTTTGTCGCTATTCGGATCATGCGTAGACCTGAACTTTATTGGAGGCTATCCTCCGGTGTGTATGCTTGCATGTTATCGTCATGGAATCCCGAGTAAGCGGTTATTCCTTAACACGTTGCCTCCGATTACCTGGCCAGTGGAAATCTTCACTTTGTACATATTTTTACTAGAAGGCACTATAAAATTTACAGAACCTAACCTAAGTGGCCCACATACGTACCACGTCGGAGTCAACGTGTAAAGTATGCTTCGTAGTATCATGGATACTTATTGCGGAATCGGTAGCGTTTTTTCTTGTGTGAAAGAAATATTTTTTCGATCATTTTCGTTTCTGTTTTCTTCTTGTGATCACTTGACTTCTATTCTCTTTGAGACGTTTACGTAGCCTCACTAGCGTTGGCTCGTGCGTTCTGTGCTTTCATACTTAAATTTTGCTCCCATGTGATAGCATTTCAACCACATGAGGAAAATTTATTATGGTATACAGCTCCTTAGCTGTGGATGTATGTATGTATAGATATACTCCACCGTTCTGTGGATCTGGACTTTGAATAGTCTTTCTAACGCTAGGTTCCTAGAGAAATGTATTGAACATTAATTCGGACAAGAATATCTATTCATTTTCCTATATTTTGTGGAAAACTTTTGGTCGTAAAATTCATAAGAAATCTAAAAGCCCAAAGTCTTTTTACCGTTCATTATCTGCGGAATTTTTTATTTTCGAAGCAATTAGAGGGGAAGAGACGATTATTTGGTTGCTGCTTCCGAGTTCACTAATAAAGTATTTCCCAACTAATAAATGACAAGAAGCTCGAGTATTCATATTTATTGTACAACTCAAATGTTTTAGCTTGGATCTTAAGTTCGTAACAAAAAAAAATTGTTTTGTATCTAAAAATTCGAAATGCGATGATTCGAGCCCACATTTTCCGTTTTAAAACAAAAATATTTCTTTTATGTACTCAGAAATTCGTTATACATATGTTGATTCAAGCGCCTAACTTAATACATTTGTACTCATTAGATGTTCGTGGACGTGCCCCGCCAGTACAAGGCGCTCGTAGGAGCCGTGTTACTCCACCTCACATTCGGCACAGTCAGCACGTCTGGTGAGACAAAATTTCTTAATTGGTAAATATTTCAACAAGTACTACTGTTTGATTCTTTTCTGAAAGTACCGTTTTCACACTACTAATAAAAAGGGAAACTTTTATTATCTGTCACGCTAGAGCCAGGTAAATAATTTCCCTCTGTCAGGGCTCTCTTTTTTGGTCCTACGAGAATAAGTAGTGTTTTGTACAAATATTCTTTTGTTTATACGTTGTGGAAATATCTTACTGGATAAATGTAAGAAGAGGATATAATTTCTACGAACTGTTTCTTTATTTGTATTGAAATTAATGCTACAATTATATCTGGCTCAGGAAACCTCATCCCGTATTTGGTTTCGTACATGCGGCTGTACGTGGACAGTTCTGTGGATCACGCCAAGATAGAATGGGTGGCGGCGACCAGTCAAATGAGCCTAGGAGGTTTCTCTATCTTGGGAGGCTTCATGGTCGACAAACTGGGCATGAAAACTACCTGTTTTGTCGGTTGCATCATCTTCTGGTGATTTTCCCGAGTTTTTTGTTATTTGCTCACCTAACGTTAGAATGTTCTCATGTAATACGATGCATTCTTATTTTGTTTGTAGTAACTTGAATTCAAGAAGTGGTGCTTTGAAACTCCTTTTCAAGTCGCAACATGCAACACCCAACAAACGTTACTCAGTAGCTCCATCACTAGGGCTAACTACATTTTTATTTCAGACCATACACGTCAGAAACTCGCAAAAACATAGAAAAAGTTTTTGTTCTGGGGTACACGCAAAAGGAGTGACTTCACAATGTTAGTACTCTGCGCGCTACATTTAAGATTGAGAGGAAATTATCATCTTGGCATGTTACTACATCGCTAATTATGAGAGGTTTCGTCGACACACTTGACCTTTATTTTAATCGGTTCTTAGAGTTTCACGATAATTTCGCAAGTTATGGTTTTGTCAAGTATTCATGCATTATATGTATGCAAGGTTGTAAATCAGGTTACGAGCATAGTTTTTTGCTGAAGAAAATGCGTTTAAAATCAATACTTTTAACGTCAACTCGTCGGGGTTTCATTTATATAAGTATTGTAAATGAAATTAAAAATTACTGATTATTTTCGAATTAGGATGTTTAGTACGTGCGAGAGTCTGGGATCGGTATTGAGACATGGGCATTTAGAGGTGAACTCTATTAGATTGTGTGCGTCTGTTAGAATGAAAAAAGTTTTTTTTAAAAGAACTGAAGTAATTTTTGATGGAATGAAAGTATCAGTGAGTGGATTTAGAACAAAGATGCTAAGTGGATGTTTGTTAGAGATGCATCATGAATAACTGGGATAATTTGGTTTTATTTGATACGTATTGTTTGAGATGTGCATCTACAATGATGACCATAGCGCACTGACCAGTGGATTTAATCTAAATATCTTACAAGTTAGACTACTAAAAATTTATTTTTATTTTATATAGAAAATAAAACATTTGAGCCCATTAAAAGAGCAATAAATTCCTCGAATTTGCTGAAAATTGCTGATTATTTGTGTTTATTAGGAGTCAAAGTCATAGCACAAGAAACGTTCATAAAATGCACGAATATTTCTAACGGCTTAGGCTGAGTAACACCCGCGAGACTGATCATACCAATGTTTGAAAACCTTCAATTTTGTTGTTTCGTGTGCAGGCGGTTGTGTGGGCATGTACGAGGATGAGGACTGTGTATGGATTTAAATTTACATACCAGTAATTTCGCAAAAAAATCTTCCACTAATATACAAAGATCATCGGACAGTTTAATGTGTAAACTATTACATAATTGTCAATTGATAGACATCGGAAAAGGGAGAATTGAAAATTATCTCTTTCTGCAATGTACTTTTCTTTTCTACTTTACTAACATAGGAAAAAATGCTCGAGTATTTCCCCATTAAAGTGTTACGGGCACAATACACGGTTTCTTTGCATTAATTTTGGAGGCAAGTTCATTGTTCAACGTAATATTACGATGTTAGTAACCTCATTGATGTATTCCTGATAACTTACTGCAGAGTAAGCAGTGCTTGTGTGAGGCTCAAATGGATTATTGCTCTAGCTAGGCGTTCTCATTTATTTCCAGTTCACTTTTTCTCGTGAAAAGGGTAGATGCACAATTTTTTCCCCTGAATGATTTTATCTCATTTTTTTTCTTTTGAAATGTGTTACGCTTCAGGTGGTTTCGGTAGGTCCAAGAATCATTCAGATGCATCAACTTAATTTTAAACGTGTATGGAAAATATTCTGTGCCCACAGCTACAATCTGCTGGTGTCATACAGTACGCTGAACACCTCGTATCTCTTGCTGATCGTCAGCGACGGAATAGGCGTCGGCATGGGAGTCTCTCTTGCGTACACAACGTCACTTTACGCTGCTGTTGAGGTCTGAACTTTCTTCTAATTCATAAATGTTTAACTGAATTCTCTTAATTATTTTTTTTTTAGATTTCCATACGAGTGTTGGAATTATGTAGTCTTTCTTGCCGGTTTCCGCACGATCTTGCGTCTGGTTCTAAGTCCTAACAAGGGAAAATGAAGCGTTGAGTTGCATTTGATTTATTCGAAAAATTCATTTTTAGATCACTACCACTCATGAAAAAATGTGCAAGGGAATGATTGAAATGGTCGTCACCTATGCCATTATTCGTAAGTAATTCACTCTTTTATTTTTTAATTTGATTTCATTTGTGTAGACGGGACTTTATTGAGTCAGAACTTTTTAAACTATAATTAAATTGATAAAAACAAGGGATTAAAGTCATATAATACATAGGGTGTTGCTTATTATTTCAGTAGGTGATTAAAAATCAAAGTACAGTGGTATCTCGACATACGAATGTCCTAACTTAAGAATTATTTAACATACGAATGGTCATTTGGTTCAGATTTACGCCCAACATACGAATATTTTTTGGTTCAGATTTCCATGGGCGAAAATCAGAACCAAATGACCATTCGTGTGTTAAATAATTCGCAAGTTAGGACATTCGTATGTTGAGCTACCACTGTACTCTAAAAACATGGAATAGTTCAGAAAGTTCCAATGATTTCTAAATGTGTAGAGATTTTCAAATACAAAATCCAAATATTTTCATACATTTTCACAACTTAACTATCAATTATCATTACCTCTGGCTACGAGCACATCCGAGAATTTTCTCCCCCTTTCTGTTTTATTGAGCTATTGGTTGTCGTTATTTCCTTTCACCTCTACCGGGCAGTGGTTCCCTTCTCACACGGGCCTCGCTACAGGGGTGGTGACTGCATCTTATTACGTGGGCTTCATGGCAAGCATGCTGTTGCAGACAAATTGCCTCAACCCTCTGGACGTCCAGTCTACTGCTGACGGTACGCTCGTAATTTGTGATGAATTCCTGCTCAGAAGTTTTAGTTACAAAATAAAGCGAGCCTTAAAATTTGAAGAGATACGTATCACAGAATTGGATTGAGCTTCATATACACGTCTTTTTTTCTAAATCATATGTGTATTAAGAAAGCATACGGACCACATCTAGCACCCAATCAACGCATGTGTTAGCACAGAATAAGGATGTGCAACTGATCATATGTGGTTTCAAAGTTAGCAAACAGAGTTTTTCAGAAATGTTAAAGTTTTTAATATTTGCAATAATTCCTAGATTCTCAAAAAATGAACATTTTTATTTGATGGACCAAACGTTTCATTTTAAACATGACTGCTACCCATTTAATGGTGTAGAAAGATACTAAGATATTTCTTTGACGGAGAAAAAATGTACGGATAACAAGCAAGCCCAATTCTTCCTCAACCAGGTTACTTCGAAGATGAGGACTTGCTGATGAGGGTCCCGTGGTTATTTCCTTGGACAGCGCTGGGGTCTTTAGTGATCCAGATTGTGGGTCTGTGTTGTATTGAGGCTTCTCCCCACCGTCACGCCCCTATCCTGCCATGCATCCTCACCTCACGCCAGAGACAAGTTGGGAATTACGTGAAACATTAACGGAAAGTCGCTGAAACTATATATGATTTTAAGAAAATGTTAGGAGAGTGTCCATAGGGCGTGCTATAGATGAATACCCACTCAGGGTGCTGGAACGCCGGTCGTTGGATAGTAATTCGTTAAAACAAATACGAAAGCGTGTTAAGCACGTAAAATGAAATGGATATTTAGAACAAATTATGTTGTGGGACAATAAATATAATATCAGCTCCTGCGAATTTTCCAAATGAGTAAATTATAATGTTCTCATTTATAGAGATTACTTGTTGAGACATTGTTCATAAATTTGTCTGATGTCATAGTGATACATATTTATCAATATGATCAGATTTACAAAATAAAGTTAGAACGATTGAACATTTCATATATTTGGATATGGGATAATCAGAACAGAGAAGAATGTTATATTCTAATTAATTGTTGAGCTGAATGAAAAGAAAATGAAATAGGTAGTGGCGCTATCTCATGAACGTTATTAGGGATATTATCTCCTGCAAATGTTGACAAATAATTCGAATAATTGGCGTTCACAGGGGTCAGGACCTCGTTTTATAGGCCGAAATTAGTGTGAGATTGAATTCACAGAGAAAGTGACACAAAAACTATTCTGAACACGCAGTGATGTTCATGGAAAAGATAGCGCCAAATAAATACAATAGATGACCAGACTGTGTCTCAATGACAAAAAACAATGAGTACATACATAATTGAAGGGAAAACTGTACCGTAGGGATCGAGATTTTATTGGGCATAAATTTATGCTGGGATGGATACAAATGTAGAAGTTGAAGCATAAACTAAGTTGCGTAAAATTTTAATGGATTAATCTGAGTTTAAGATTAAAATCCTTTTCTGCCCTATAATAAGGATAATTAGGAAAGTTAGCAGACTCAAAAGCAGATTCATCGTAGCTTGGATCATAAAATATTCCAATATTTACAACTAAAGATTTTAGAATTACGAACTACTCCCGCTGCTGTTTGCATGCAGACAAAAATTTTACGACTATTAAGAAGTTTTCTTTGAACCTCTATTGATGTTCTACTACGCTCTTCACACGAACTTGCTAATAAGCTTGTTATATTTTTTAGCATATTTTGTTGTCTATCGAGTCAATAACTTACTATTTTCTACATTTTTCGAAAGTATGTAACTCATACATATTATTTTATTAATTTCTATGTCTCATTTCCCTTCGCCGAGACATTAGGAGATGAACTAAAAACTTAACTCATTAAATTCTATTTCGTTGCAGGGTGAAGAGTCAGGTTTGAGTGAATTAGGGTCCGAGCTCAGCACTTCAGAATCGTTGACCAGGACATCCACTGGGAGCAACGACCCAAATTTCCTCAAAAAGCCAGAAAACAACTCGAAACACGACCTAGCGTCGTCTGAAAACTCGACACCGGCCGCCTCTGAATTAGAGGTTTGTTTGTCTCTGATTCAACCAGTAGTGGAATCCCAATGTTGTCATTTTTTGGTAAATTAAGTTTTAAAAAGGCTCTGTGTGTTTTAGGGCTAGTATTCCTACTAGTGTTGCGTTTTTGCGGCTTGCTAGGAAGAATAAGTTTGTTTATGCATGAAGTTAGTCAGAGCAGCAATGCTCCATTGATAATTTTTTCTGTAACTTTCGCAATATAAACTTGCCTCCAAAACTAAACGTTTCCTGTGAATTCTCTTAAATTAATGCCTAGGCCACGAATAATCGAATATACTAATAAATCCTGACGAAATTGACGAAGCCCACTAACAATCATTTTGGTTTATTCTCCCTATTTAGACTGGCTTCATTATTTGTCATTTTTCGTTTCAGCAGCGTTTCGACTTTAAGTGGGAATAGTAGCCCCAAAAATGTTAACTTGCATCACAAATATTGCTTGCATGCTCTACGTTTATCATCATTATTCTCAAAAACACAGAGATACGAGTTCTGCATCATACTGTAAATTCAATTTATTCTTATTTCTACTGATAGTAGTAATTCGACGAGAAAGATCGAAAGAATGTTAACGTTTTGAGTTACATCACTCGACATACCATAACTAGGCGATTTAATTGCCTATTTCAGTATTGATTTCATGGTCCACGAAACACATATATAATAGGCATGGTTTAAAACATAGAAAAAAATTTATTCGAAATTTTGGAATTTGAGCCTTCATGTTACTGCTCCCATGAAATATCGAGGCAAGCCATGCTTAGTTTACAGTCATCCGCTAACTAGGCCGCACGAATCTCTTAGTCTCACGCTGACTGCTGCGAAAGTTCTTTGCTTTGCCGTGGGACTGTGTAGGTTTCGCTGGAAAAAACATGATTTGAAAAATCTCTGAGTTGTAAAACAATAATTCATCCAGTGCATTTATGTGACAGAGGGATCTGATTTTAATTGCTTTGTTAACTGGTAACTTTTGTGGTGGCCAAGTTTTAATTGTTTTCGAACTTTGCAAAGTGACTTCACTCTTTCGTCGCATTTACAAGTGTTGCTAGATTTGATATGTTCTGTTTGAATTCACTAAAATAGTACGTTTTTCCTTTTTCCCCTTGTTAGAATAGTTGTTGTTCAATAAATTTAAAACATTAACAGCAAAACATTTTAATTGAAAATTTTCTTGAATTTGTTGAAAGAATCTAACTGACAACTATCATCATCAATTGTTGGATTACAGTTCTTTTTGTATTTCTTTAACCACACCATGACCTGCAATTTCCTTCCCTTTGTCATATTTCCGAGACTATATTGTATTATACACTTTAGAATCATCTCGTGGGAGTAATTTCATCATTCTTTTTTCTTTAGGGTTTTGCAACATTTTCTTTTCATGAATTTATTTTCGTAGACAATACAGGAGTATAATTTTTTTCTGCTATTCTCATGTAGAACGTTACCTTTTCAGTTGCTCTCCGGACCATCATAACTTTTTCTTTTTGTTAAAGCATTTGTCAATAGTTGGAAGACACTAAGCTTCTGAAAGTTTGTTGCATCCCATGTTTTTAGTTTATCCATGTGTCATTAAACCACTTTTCCTTTGGATTCCATACCACGTATGGTTACGTTAGTCCTTTCAAGGGTTGACGTAATTGTTGAAGTTACGATTAACGACTTAGAATAGAATAGAATGAGGCTATAGGAACGAACCTTCTGGCCCATTCTTGGGTCGGATAATTACTTCGATAATTATTCGGTTGTTTACCCAAGTCCCATGCCGTATTTCTAGCCGCGTCAACCATATCGGCAGCGGGATTCGAACCCGGGTCTTCCCGCTCGAAAGCAGATTCGCTCACCAGTCGACCAAGCTGGTAATGCCATCTCTGCCATCTCTGTTTTGTTATCCCTTCCCCTCAAGAGGATAAGCCAAAGGAGAATGTTTTTCAGCATATTGTGTGTGATTACAGCTCTGAAAGGACAGGTAGAATTTTTAAGCATTCCTCGAGGGAGTAAGCCCATCGGATAATAAAAGGTTCTTTAGGAGACATTACCACGGTATTTAATATTGCTCCAAGACTGTGAATTATCTGCCTCAAGGTACTATGAGTTGTCTGCATAAACATACTGTGAGTTATCTTCAGACTTGTTGGAGCAAACTGTGGTGATTGGCTTAGAGTTTAACTTCAAAGGTGGCTTCGCACTATTCTGTATTTTTTCGTCTGTACAAAAAAGGGACTATACATATGTTATATCAGGTTCTATTCGAGGGCAGCCGTCTTCTTAAATTCTCGTTTCTATTTTTGGTTTGAGGTGTTGTTTGTCATAGCACTGCTTTCTGATTGGATGAGTCCTCACAATGCCGCATGATATTTTATGAATAAAACGCTGATTTAGGTTTATCACCTGGCATTTTACAGTCCTAGGAAAGTTGTAATTCTGTATTTCGGTAAAGTTTTCACTCCTCCTACCATCTAGTAATAGCATTGCTTAGCAAATAAATACAAGCTTATGAACTAAAAATTTAATTCTCATTCCCAGGGTGAAGAGCCTCATTCCCATGGCGGAGAGCCTCATTCCCAGAGTGAAGAGCCTCATTCCCAGAG